>PVKM010009228.1:0-37339 GCA_004027735.1 Carollia perspicillata | reverse complement strand
GTATTGCATTGAATCTGTATATTGCTTTGGGTAATATGGACATTTTGATGATGTTAATTCTTCCAATCCATGAACACGGTATATGTTTCCATTTGTTTGTGTCTTCCTTGATTTCATTCTTCAGTGTTGTGTAGTTTTCTGCATATAGGTCTTTTATCTCCTTGGTTAGGTTTATTCCTAGGTATTTTATTTTTCTTTTGCTATATCGAATGGGATTTTTTTCTTGATTTCTGCTTCTGCTGTTTCATTGTTGGTATACAAAAATGCCTTTGATTTCTGGATATTGACTTTCCATCCCACTATTTTGCCAAATTCATTTATTAGGTTGAGCAGTTTTTGGGTGGAGTCTATAGGATTTTCCATGTACACTATCATATCATCTGCAGACAGTGACAGTTTTGTTTCCTCCTTTCCAATTTGGATGCCTTTTATTTCCTTTTCTTGTCTGATTGTGCTGTGGCTAGGACTTCCAATACTATGTTGAATAGAAGCGGTGAAAGTGGACAACCTTGTCTTGTTCCTGATCTTAGTGGAAAAGCTTTTAGTTTTTGTCCATTGATTATGATGTTGGCTGTAGGTCTCTCATATATGGCCTTTATTATGTTGAGAAATGCTCCCTCTATTCCCACTTTGCTGAGTGTTTTTATCATAAATGGGTGCTGTACCTTACCAAATGCTTTTTCTGCATCTATTGATGTGACCATGTATTTTTTGTCTTTGCTTTTGTTTATGTAGTGTATTACATTTACTGATTTGAGAATGTTGAACCATCCTTGCATCCCTCGGATGAATCCCACTTGGTCATGGTGTATGATCTTTTTAATGTATTGTTGGATGCTGTTTGCCAATATTTTGTTGAGGATTTTAGTGTCTATGTTCATCAGTGATATTGGCCTGAAGTTTTCTCTCTTTGTTTTGGCTTTATCTGGTTTTGGGATTAGGATGATGTTAGCTTCATAAAATGAGTTTGGAAGTCTTCCATCTTTTTTAATTTTTTGGAATAGTCTGTGAAGGATAGGGATTAGTTCTTCCTTAAATGTTTGTAGAATTCTCCTGTGAAACCATCTGGTCCAGGGCTTTGTGTCTTGGTAGTTTTTTGATCACTGCTTCAATTTCATCTGCTGTTATTGGTCTGTTCAGGCTTTCTGCTTCTTCTTCTTTTAGTTTTGGAAGGTTATATTTTTCTAGAAATGTGTCCATTTCACCTAAGTTTTCAAATTTCTTGGCATATAGTTCTTCATAGTAATTTCTTACAATCCTTTGTATTTCTGTGGTGTCAGTTGTAATCTCTCCTCTTTCACTTCTAATTGTGTTTATTTGGGTCCTCTCTCTTTTTTTCTTGATGAGACTGCTTAAAGTCTTGTCAATTTTATTTGTTTTTTTTTCAAAGAACCAGCTCCTGGATTCATTGATCCTTAGAATTGTGCTTTTTTGTCTCTATTTCATTTAATTCTACTCTGATCTTGGTTATTTCCTTCCTTCTACTAGCTCTGGGCTGTCTTTGTTGTTGTTCCTCGAGTTCTTGTAGGCTTAGGGTTAGGTTGTTAATTTGAAATGTTTCTATCTTTTTTAGGTAGGCCTGTATTGCTATGAACTTCCCTCTCAGGACTGCCTTTGCTGTGTCTCATAAATTTTGAGTTGTTGTGAGTTCATTTTCATTTGTTTGCAGAAACTTTTTGATTTCTTCTTGAATTTTATTCTTGACCCATTCGTTGTTTAATAGCATGCTATTCAAACTCCATGATTTCGAGTGTTTGGGATTTTTTCCCTTGGGGTTAGTTTCTAGTTTCAATCCTTTGTGGTCAGAGAAAATGCTTGTTATGATTTCAATTTTCTTGAATTTGTTGAGGCTTGTTTTGTGTCCTATCATGTGGTCTAGCTTTGAAAATGTTCCATTTCACCAGGCGCAGGCTCCGAGTCACCCACGGTGCACTCTCTCTCTCTGGATCCCAGCGTGGACCCTGGGTGCTCCACAAATCTCTCTCTCTCACCCTGGGTTGCAGGTGTGCCCGGCAGGGCTGCCTCTGGTCACACCACTCAGGCGCACACTCTTTCCAGGTCTCTGCATGGGTGCTCACAGCCCCTGTGTGCTTGCAGCTCAGTCCTTGAAATTGCTCTCTAAAGTTTCACACATCCAGGCTTGCCCCCAGTGTTGCTGGAACCCTGCCTAGCCGGGGAGGGAGTGCTGACCCAGCTCCCTGCAGTGATCCCAACAGGCCGTGGGCTGGGGTTGCAGCCTCCCTGCTCCCCGCACTGATCTCTAGGCCTCTGTTGTTTCAAAGTAGTCACCCTACCTTCTGGTTTTTCAGTGTCTGCTATAATCCCCGATCTCCTATCTTCATATATGTTGTGGCACTGCTGGCCGTCTGCTCCGTTCCTCTCTAGATCCGCCTGGTCTCTCTCCCGTGTGTAGGAGGAAGTGGAATCTGCTCCCTCTTACCAAGCCCCCATCTTCTCTCCTCTTTGTTATCTTTTTTCAGACTTAACAGACTTACAGGTGCAGGGATGACTTCGGCTGAGCAAGGCCAAGGTATGCTTCGTGCGCCCTCTTGTGGACACAGGTTGGCTCTTTGCACACCCAGGTGAAAGGAAGTGACCCCTAACCTTCCTCGCTTGTCCATTTGCAACAGTGAAGGATCATGAAGGGCCTTTTCTCCTTTCTGTTGTTTTTCTTCTTTTCCCCTCCCCCTCCTCATCTTTCCTCCCTTTCCTCCTCCTCTGCCTCCTCTCCCCACCCGCTTCTTCCTCTTGTGTCTCCCCTTCTGTGTACCGAATTAGGGACTGAAAAGCCCTGGTGAGGAGTTCCAAAGGAGGCCAGAGGGGCGGCCTTACTGTCGTGACTTTAGCCAGTCTCATGGATTTTCTTTTTAGAGTTCGTTGTGACAACGTTGTTGAAAGGAAATAAATTACAAAACTTTAGTACATCAATTGTCATTGTATGTATAGTACTAGCACAAATGTGAATATTGTCTCATACTACTAGTCCCCCTATAATTGAGGATGTATCTTTCTAGATATATCTTTATCTGTTTCGATATCTGGGGGCGTACTTTTGTATGAAAAGAAGATATGACTAACAAGGACTCCTGGTGGCTAACTGGGCTTGGTTATGAAAACAGGGCCTAACAGCCATTTCTGCATAACAGCCTCTCATGCAAACCTCACTGTGGGTAGGAGCCTGCCCAGCCTTTTTGCCAGCCTGGACTAGCACTTCAATAAATAGAATGAGACCTTCCCTACAATCAGAGCTGGGTAGGTATATCCCCCATTGGCTTTCACCAACCAATCAGAGTGGCTCTATTCTGACCAATCAGGACAGTATTTTTTGGACCAATCAAACTTTGATGATTTGGAGTCCTGATTTGCATGAGGATGGACCAGTCTGGGACCAGGGACAGGGACATCTTTCTATAAGAGCTCCTTTCTGATTCAGAGAGCCACTTTCTGGTGACTTGAAGGAGCAGAGTGGAGCAGACTTCAGCAGTGCACAGCTGCCCCACTAGAGAGGGGCCTGGCCACAGGCCTCAGAGCTGGGCTGCTTCATAATGGAGCTGTAACACTATTCAGCTGTTTTGTAGCTGTGCTGAATCACAACTGAGCTGTGTGCACTGAATAAAATTTCCTTCTTCATTGCACCCCAAATTAACGGTTCCTGTTGGTGTCGAATTGGTGCCAATGACCATTGGTGACACAATTTAGCCAGGATGGCTCTGTGCATAGCCCTGGGGGCTGACCTATGAGCAAGGTGTATGGATTTCTTATACTTCAGTCATCTCTCTGTGTGTGCATTACCTGGACAAAAGAGGTTTGTTTTTGAAAAAAAAACTTACTTTGCTTAAAGTGGATCACAAGATACATATATTTGGCACAGAGTTTTCTTCACTTAGCAACACAATTTGTGTGCTTTGTACTATGAAATAACTCCCCATTTGTAGGCCTCCTGTTTGTTTGTATTTTCTTTGTACAACAAACACCTCTTCCTTGAGCACACCTGAACACAAATCTTGTGAATGTGAGTTGATATTTGTTCAGAATAGATACCTAGACATGGTGACACTGCATCAGAGGTGACTGCAAATCAGGCTTTAATGCACACTTTCAGGACATGGTGAAGCTCACTGTTTGCCCACCTTTGTGGTCAGTGACAGATACTATCCAACTTAAAGTTTCTGCTGATCTGAGAGATGAAAAATGTTTTTTAGTGCTATAATTTTCTTTTCCTAATCACTGGGGAGACAATTATCTTTCGACATGATCATTTTTATGTCAATGGCAGTCAGCATCCCAGATGGCCCTGATGCTCACACCTGTGTGTGACCAACAATATATGGCATAAGGGTGATTAGGTCCCGTTCAGGGTCAGGTTATAAAGGGCTGTGGCTTTCATCGTCACTTTTTCGCTCTGTTTTCTTTCCCCTGTGTTGCATCACCAGCTCTGGGAAGCCAGCATCTGCATCATGACCAGGAACTAAGTCTTCTCCCAGCTTGCCCAGCGCTACGTCATAACGGGATGCTCTGGATTGTCTGCAGCTCCCGGGAAGTGGGAGCCAGAACCACCCACCTAGCCTCCTGCCAGGTCTCTGACCCACAGACACCCACTTGTTAGACGTGTGGCAACAGATGGCTAAGGTGATGCCTTATCTGCTTGTTTATTCTTAAGAGCCCTTTATACATTGTGGATATTAATAATTTATTATATAAAATGAGAATCCTTTTACAAATGCATCCTTCATCATTTGTCTTTCTAACTTTATTCATGGCGTCTTTTGTCAAGTACAAGAATACAGGAAATGTGCAGCTGACATTTCCAAAAGTGATTAGTGGAATAAACATTTTAAATCAAAGTAGGGAGAGAGTATTGTGAAATTAAAGAAGATCCTTTGATGTGTGGGGAAGGGTCATGACTAAGAGCCTGAGACAAATCTGCACTCGGGTCTGGGGCTCATGCAGACTCGTTGAAGTTTTGGCTTCATGGAGAAAGGTGTTTTAGGGGAGTGATGAGAGAAAAGGATTTGGGGGTGCAGATCGGCAGTTTAGCTGTGACTTCCTGCCAGGTCTCATCCTATGTACGTATTTACGTGCACTGTGGTGCAGTTTCTCACCTGTCAAATGATAGTTTCACCATATAGGGTTATTGTATGGATAAAACATTTAGTGGATGTGCTGTGCAGTACTGTACTGACATACAACACTTCTAGATTGCGGGGTAGAACATTATGTGTAGCGTATGTGCAGTTATAGAGGCACTATAGTATAATTTACAACATGGTCTCCCATATACACAATCATTGCTTGCATATAGCAGCACTTTATTACAAGCTGTGATTATTATGTAAATTTCAGTTCCCTTATCCATAGATTGAGGATGTTGATATTGTCAATAGTGTACTCTAGACAGGATGGCTGTCAGGGTTAGCGATAATAAGAAACATATTTAGTTTTTGTTGCCATTTTCTGCCACAGAATTTCTAAAACCCTGGGAATTTACTGCATGATATAGGTGAGAGAAGCATATTTTGTTCTTCAAAATAAGCACCTAACAACCTTACCGGAATTTATGCTAATGAGGTGATTCAAGGTGGGGCCTTTGGGTAGCTTCAGGCTAGGGGCCGGTTGCCAGGAGAACCAACCATTTGATTGGAGAGTTGGAATTTCAGCTCCAGCCCCAGTCTTTGGAGAGGGCAGAGAAGCTGGAGGTTGAGCTCAGTCACCAGTGGTCGGTGATTTAGTCAATTACACTGACATAGTGGAATTTCCATAAAACCCCTAAATGACGGAGTTCAGGAAGCTTCCAGATTAGTGACCAGGCGCCAGCTCTAGGAGGGTGGAATGACTAGGGAGAGCACGGAAGCTCTGTGCGCCCCCCCCCCCCCAACAACACCAGCCAATAGCTTTTGCTATTGTAACCGAGCAATCCGGGGCTTGTCCACATGGCATTTTGATACATGACCCAACAATTACTGTTGAAAGGAAACAGGTTTTTATTTACAGGATTCCAACCTCAGGTTGGGGCACTAGGAGCACTACTGCTTGGAGCCCTGTTCTCCCACAAGACCCAGCACTTCCCAGGCTATCAGCCACAACCATGCCCCAAAGTCCCCCACATCCTTATCTGGTCTTAAGCCGGCTGCTCAAACAGTCCTCCAACCCCTCTGGAAGGTGCTCTTGGGGGTTTCAGAGTCGCCATCCTCTCACTGCAGATCTCTCCTTCAGGATCTGGGGTGTATTGTCCTCAGCCTCTATGTAACCAACCAGGAAACATGTGCCATGTTGCACTGGATCGTGGTGGAATCTGGGAAATCACACATCCCAAGAGAGTGGCTTTTCTGTAATGTCCTTCAGAGAAGCAGAAGTCAGCCCTCCTGGTCACAGTTCAGTTCAGCTCCAAGCACCTCTCATGAATCTGTGCTTGGTTAGGCAGGTCCCCGCACGGCTCCATCGGCTTCCTCTGCACACCCTTTCCTCCACCTGGCTTACAGATCGCGTGCCTGCTTCTTCACTACACCAGGCTGCATGGTGGAATCCTCCTCCTTCATGGCTCCTCCCTCACGGCTACCTGCTTCTCTCTCAACCCACCCTCATTCAAAATGCTTGGCTGGGAACTTCCTAGGTGACCTCTTATCTGGCCCCTCCTGTGGTATTCTACATTTGCCAATTTCCCTGTATCTTTTACCTCCTTCTGGCTCCCATCTTTAGTCAGGGTAAGACTTCCCCCTGGCACATGGACACCTGAGGTGGGTATTCACATCCCCTGGCTATGTCACAAGCCACTATGTGCTCTCAGAGTCACATACTCCTTTTGCATGGGTGGCAGCCACTTCTCGGCAGGAAAGACATGGCTATCAATTTGCCATTGTAATGCAAAGTGTCTAAAACACCCATATCATCCCCTCCCCCTCCCCCAATGAAAGTTTGTTGGGGTTTTCAGGGGGCCCATGCTCTGCACCCTGTTATACTGTGTGTCTCTCCCATTTGGCGGTTACTGAGTTGTATCCTGTACTTGTCAGAGGTTGTGGCTGATCTGAGAGATACCAACAAGCTCTTTTCTTAAATATTGTTACATATATTGGGTGCATAAGTTCAATGTCATGACTAGCTTGAACATTACGGCTTAACATTAAACACACCCAATTTATAAAAAACCACCAAGTTTATAATAAACCAGTAACATGCTTTCCTAAATATTGTGAGTTATTCTGGAAAATTATGAAACCTGAATTGGGGAGTGGGCATGGAAACCCTTGAATTTATTGTTAGTAGTACCAGTGACAACCTGAACTTGTGATTGGCTTCTGAGTGGGGGCAGTCATGTGGGACTGAGCCCCGAACCCCATGAGATTTAACAATAACTTCAGGTTGAGAGTGTCAGAATAGAGCTGTAGGACTCCCAATTATTGTCCAGAGAATCAGAAACTTGGTTGTTGGGTGAAGAACACACCCACAAATTTGGTGTCAGCAGTGGGAGTAAAATAATTCAGTGGGTACAATAGGGTGATGTCAATAAAGTGTTCTGCACTGTCCAGGCACCTGGTTTTCATATAATGATTACTGTGAAATTACTGAGAAAAGAATAAGGTGCTTTTTAATTGATATTTACAATCCACCAGACATTGTGTACTTACTCTTTTCAAAGTTTGGTACTGGACCCTAGGAGAAGCGGGCAAAGAGACAGCTGTGTGTAAGGTGGATTGCAATTCTGCTTTAATGGTTAGGAGTAAAGGAACATAGAGAAATCTGGCGCTCCATGGCCCAGGAGGTCAGCTGGTCACAGCATCATTCCAGCGCACCGAGGATGTAGGATGGATCTTCAGTCACGGCACACACAGGAATCAACCAGTGAATGCATTGGTGAGTGGAGCAACAAACCGATGTTTCTCTCTCTCTCACTCAGTCAGTTAAAAAAAACAGGGACAGTGAGACAGTTTGACCTGCTGGGTCATCTGCTTCTTCCCCCTTTTCCTCACTTCCTCTGGGCTATTCCAGATGTGGGTATCTGATGGTCAATTTATCAGGCATATGCCACCAAGATAGAGATAAAATAGGGAGTACTGGAGGGAGGGGATTTAGGGGCCATGCTCCTACCCTGGAGCCTGGAAACAGGCTAAGCAGGCAGAGCTTTGTCTCACTGAGCTTGGCTGCTGTAACAGTGTCTCCGACTGGTGCCTCCCACAGTAAAGATCACGCCTCTCAGTTCTGTGGGCTCCAAGTCTGTGTGCAGGGTGCTGATAGGGTCAATTTCATTCTGATGCCTGTTCTCTTGACTGGTAGTTGGCTCTCCCCTCATGGAATGCTCACATGGCCTCTTCTTTGTCTTTGTGGAGAGAGACATGTCACTCTTGCTCTTTGTATGGGGGCACTAACCCCCACGAGGGCCTTCGCTTCAGGATCTCACATGTCCCTGACCATCACCCAAAGGCCCTTTCTCAGACCATCTCTGTCATGAGAGGGCTGCAACTCATGGAGTTGGGGGGTCACAGATATTCAGCCCGTAACAGGCCTGAACCACAGCTCATCTCAGTCTTGACAGACCACCTCGTGACCCCTGAGGCCCCAGGTCAAGATGAGTTGGAAGAGGCAGAGGGAGACAGGCAGACACCTGGCTGTGCGGAGCCCTCTGTTCTGTGGGTCCCAGGACTGAAATATTCCTCCCTGCAGTAACCTTTGCTGGCTTCCTAATGATGGGATGCAGACAGTCCGCAACTCCCTGACTGGCCCAAACTGTGTGATCTAAACCCCTGACTTCCATTAAATTAAAGGCAGCAGGACCAGTTTTGACTCTGGAGTGCATCACGTAGAGTTTTCGTATGAATAAACGCAGTTCAATATTGCGCAGCTCCCACCTGCAGTGCTGGGCAGTGGGACTGTGCTGGAAACCACTGTGTTTTCCCCCACCCACAAAAATGTCTGAACCAGTTTTCGTAATTCTGGTTCAGTTTCTTTGAAGAGAAAACTGCCTGCTTTTTCAAGTGAGTCATACAACTTCTCTTTTCAGTCCTGACGTCCCTAATATAGTTTCTACATTTTTCTAGGAAGTTCTAACAGATTTTTTCTCTTTGTTTATCAGTTACAGTTGACCTACAATAGTTTCAGATATGTGGAACTTTTCACTAGGTAAGAGATAAAATAACACACAGTAGGGGGTGAAGGCAGTGTGGGGAGCTTTGGAAGCCAGGCTTCCAGATGGGCAACTGCAGCTCTCAGAATGGGCAGGGAATGCTCATGAAAACTGCCACCTTCCAGGGCGTCTTCAGAGTCAAATGATTTTTTCCCCCTTCCAAAAAGGGCCAATGGGACTCTCAACAGGTATAGGACACACGATATCACACCAGACTGGCCGCGTATGGATGGGGGAGGGTCCAGCTGCTCTGCACTGATGAGGACATTAATCAGATGTGCAGAGTATGAAAAAATGTTATCCCCTTCATGAAACTTGTTTGCTTGTTTATTTTGGGGAACAGTAATTTTTTTATGAAAAATGCGTTAAGTTTACCTGTTTATTATTATTTTAAATAAGTCAATAATCATTTAATGTTTTTCCTCAATTAAAAAAATTTTTTTGGTGAAACTTAATTTTTATTTACAAGACACTGTAAGATACGAACTTCCACATAGAAATAAGAAACTCATTGAAAGGAGAAGTTTCATACAGTATGTACAGTTTGGAATTGTTCAAGTATAGTTTCATTGTAAAAAGTGCTACAATTACAAACCACATTTTAAAAAAGTTCTTAGGAGAGAAACAGTAAGACAAACTTATACCAAACATAGCACACAACAAACAACATTTTATGCCTCAGCCGTACAATCTAAAAGTTACAGGTCCCGGGAGCGCCACCCTGAACTTGGAACATAGAGCCGTCAGAGGTAGTTTCTGGCACAACATTTTGATCTTCCTCTTCCTCTACAGAGAAATACTTCCCAGTCAAGTTTAATGAAGCTTTGTATACAGATTCATTTTCAGGGTTTTGTAGAGCTTCAATTTTGTCCAAACCTCCACATTCTTCGATCATTATACTAAGTTTCTCAGTTTCACCTAGTTTCTCGGCAGCCTGGAAGACATTTGAAATGGCATCCAGAATAACCAGAGTAATTTTGGTATCATTCACAGTTAAGAGGTTCACCAATGGTTCTATTATGCCACAGTGAACAAGGTACACAATCTGTTCAACTGTTTCACCGCTTGTATAGTTGGTCACAGCCCATACAGCTTCCTTTTGTGTCTTAAAGTCTGCCTTAGTGAGAACAACAATGAGGAATGGGTAGTCCATGAATCATGTGAGGCCATGATTCACAACTTGCTGTATCTGGTCCTGGTGGCCAGATGTGATGTTTGACATTGTCCATGTAGCTTACTCCTGCATATTAGTCTTAGAGTTCATTAACAGGCTGGGAAACACAGCAAGTGCTCCCGCATCTATTATAACCTGAATCTGTTCATCTGTCCAAGTGACAATATTTCCTTTGGCTTTTAGTGCAGGAGTCACAACTGGCAATTTAGTAGCTCCCAGGAGCGTTACGTGCTGGGGCACAACTCCTGTTTCCACAGCCATTTCAATCCGTTCATTTGGACCATCAGTAAGGTAGGAGATGGCCCAGCAGCTATCTGCTAATACTTCCGGGTCATCATGATGCAAGAGACGAACTAAAGTAGGAAGAATCTGCTCGACAGCATCTAATGGGGGTGTGGGATTCTTGTGGCGACAAAGGTTTGACAGTGTCCAGGTAAGATTACGTAAATAACCACATGCTAAAGATGACGTATCAGGAACTGCAAGAAGAGCCAACGGTGGACCAGCCGCACCGTACTTGATAACCAAGTCTCAGAAAACCGAACCATCACCTGCACTGTTTCCCAGAGCCCATACAGCTTGTTCACTGACATGAGCATGGGGAGATGCCAACAGAGAAATGAATGCTGGGATGGCACCTCCATCTCCTACAGCCTTGGTCTATTCTGATGTCCTGGAAGCAATGTTAGTGAGGGCCTAGGCAGGGTCAAACTGAATGGGACTACAGTTAGTTCTGCCCAAGAAGGACACACATTTTGGAATCAAACCAGACCAGATTATGTTGTCTGGGCCTGGCTGTTTTTCCCTAGAAAGCAGTTTCCTTGCATCCTGAGTAGCTTGGAGCTGGCTTTCCAAATTGTTGCTATTTATGCCTTTGACGATGTCCTCACCAGACCAATTTATAGTGCCCTGGTTGCTGCAGTTTTCCTGCAGTGGAGAAGTAGCATCATCAGAAAAGGAGCTCACATTTCTCCTTCGCAGCATGTTCATCCTGAGCTTTTCTCAGCTCCACGTATACTTCTATTCGGTGACGCCTCATTTCTGTTCTGTCTTTCCCCTTGTTCTTAAATCTGTTGAGGCAGGCAGCTGGTGAGTTAGCATTCTCACTGATGGACGTGGTTATGGGACAAACGGAGGTAGCTGCACAGCCGGCTCAGTCTTTTCACAGAAGATGGTGTGAGGTGGACAGGCTGCGGTTCGGTTGCTCTGAAAACGCCCAGCACTGATCAGCATGAAGACTGTGTCTAAATTTCTGGTACAGTAAGTACGTATCAGTATGATCCTTACACAAAAGTCCTGTTTTTAAAAAATATATTTTATTGATTATGCTATACAGTTGTCCTATTTCCCCCCCTTCATTCCCCTCCACTCTGCAAACCCCCTCCCACCCACACTCCCCCTCTTTAGTTCATGTCCATGTGTCATAGGTTCTTTAGCTTCTACATTTCCCACACTACTCTTGCCCTCCCCTGTCTATTTTCTCCCCACCATCTATGCTACTTATTCTCTGCACCTTTTCCCTTTCTCTCCTCCTCCCACTCCCCTGTTGATAACCCTCCATGTGATCTCCATTTCTGTGGTTCTGTTCCTGTTCTAGTTGTTTGCTTAGTTTGTTTTTCTTTTTGTTTTTGTTTTAGGTTTGGTTGTTAATAGTTTTGAGTTTGTTGTCATTTTACTGTTCATATTTTTGACCTTCTTTTTCTTAGGTAAGTCCCTTTAACAGTTCATAGAATAAGGTCTTGGTGATGATGAACTCCTTTAACTTGACTTTATCTGAGAAGCATTTTATCTGCCTTTTCATTCTAAATGATAGTTTTGCTGGATAGAGCAATCTTGGATGGAGGTCCTTGCCTTTCATGACTTGGAATACTTCTTTCCAGCCCCTTCTTGCCTACAAGGTCTCTTTTGAGAAATCAGCTGACAGTCTGATGGGAACTCCTTTGTAGGTGACTGTCCCCTTATCTCTTGCTGCTTCTAGAATTCTCTCCTTCATTTTAATCTTGGCTAATGTAATTATGATGTGCCTTGGTGTGTTCCTTCTTGGGTCCAACTTCTTTGGGAATCTCTGAGCTTTCTGGACTTCCTGGAAGTCTATTTCCTTTGCCAGACTGGGGAAGTTCTCCTTTATTATTTGTTCAAATAACTTTTCCACTTGTTGCTCTTCCTCTTCCCCTTCTGGTACCCCTATAATGCAGATGTTGGAATGTTAAAGATGTCCTGGAGGTTCCTAAGCATCTCCTCATTTTTTTGAATTCTTGTTTCTTCATTCTTCTCTGTTTGGTTGTTTGTTTCTTCCTTCTGGTCCACTCATTGATTTGAGTCCCAGTTTTCTTCCCATCACTATGGGTTCTCTTTGCATTTTCCTTCATTTCACTTAGTGTAGCCTTCATTTTTTCATCTAATTTGTGACCAAAACCAACCAATTTTGTGAGCATCCTGATTACCAGAGCTTTGAACTCTGCATCTGATAGGTTGGCTATATCTTGGTCACTTAGATGTATAGGCTCTGGAGCGCTGATCTATTCTTCCGTTTGAGCCATTTTTGGGGGGGCCTTGTCGTACCTGTTATATAGTGAGGGGTGGAGCCTTAGGTGTTCGCCAGGGCAGTGCAACTCCTGTTGCTGGGTTATGATGCTGTATGTGGGGGTGGGGTCAGAGAGGGAACAATGGCACTTGCTCCGCTCTCTCTTGGATTTCAGTCCCTTCTGCCACTTCCCACAAGCGAATTGGGCCCTTCTGGTGCTGGTTCCCCAGGTGGGCGGGCTTGTGTACGTTCTAGAACCCTGTGGGTCTCTCCAACAAACTCTCCTGTGAGGCTGGGAGTCTCTCCCAGTGCGTCAACCCCCACAGGTGTTTTCAATCAGTGATTTTAGGTTTTATTTCCTGGCGCTAGGGCCCTGGGTTGTGTGGTCTGTTTCGCTGCCTGTTTTTGCCTGGTTTATCTGCTCTCCAATGTGGGACTTCGGTCAGCCAGCCGCCTTGTGCGCCTCACTGGGTCTGCTCGTTGCCACCCTGCACCTGGGGTCTGCCAACTGCCGCCTGCATGCCCGGGGCACCAGCCACTGCTTTTTCCTGCTGTGACCCCTCTCCACTGGCTGCCAACTCCACCCCTCTTACCAGTCTGGGTGAATGGTTGTTGGACTTCCGTACAGTTCAATTTTCTCTCAGTTCTGGTTGTTTTTTTTGTTTGTTTCTAAATCTTTGTTGTCCTTAATTTTGGTTGTGCAAGGAGGCAAAGTGTGTCTACTTATGCCTCCATCTTGGTTGGAAGTCCCTGTTTTTAAAAAAAATTTTTAAAAAGATTTTATTTATCTTTAGAGGGGAAAGGAAGGGGAGAGGGAGAGAAATATCAATGTATGGTTGCCTCTATTGCATCCCCTGCTGGGAACTGGCCAGCAACCCAGGCATGTGCCCTGACTGGGAATCAAACCGCAGTTCTTTGGTTTGCAGGCCCACACTCGATCCACTGAGCTACACCAGCCAGGACCCTGTTTTTTTTTTTTTTAAAGATTTTATTTATTTTTAGAGAGAGGGCAAGGGAAGGAGAAGGAAAGGGAGGGAAACATCAATGTGTGTTTGGCCTTCATGTGCCTAACACTGGGGACCTGGCTGGCAACCGAGGCATGTGCCCTGACTGGGAATTAAACTCACAGTCCTTTGGTTCATAGTCTGGGGCTCAATTGACTGAACCACACCAGCTCAGTTGACTGAGCCACACCAGCCAGGGCAGAGTCCTGGGTTCTTATTTCTGAGACCAGATCTTCTTGGAGCTGCTGATGTGGACTTGAGAGTATTTTAGACCCTGAGCAAATGGACCTTCTGAGTCTCGGGTGACCTTTCATGTCTCTTGACTCTAGACAGTGGCAGGTGGTTTCCTCGCGTGCAGGTTTCCAGGCACCTGCCTTAAGAGTGGGCATTGGTGAGGGTGAAGGGAGGGGCACTGCCAGAGATCAGTGGTCCACAGGGTGAGGCTTTAGGTGCTGAAGACAGGGGACACCTCCTTCTCTGCTTTGCCCAGGGTTTGGCTGATTTTCTGTTCAGGTGTAGGAGACAGAGCACAGGGCCAGATTAAAATATCGCTTATATAATCTTACTAACCCACATCATCCCAATTAATTCAATAAAAAAAATTCTGCTGGCGGTGGGCGTCAGCCAGGGCATAGTGTTCCAGGGTTCCTGACCTCCAGAGACAGAACCAGACACAGCAGACAGGAACCACAGGTGTCCACGATCCCTGGAGCCTTGGACCCCCCTTCCTAACAAAACGGAGCTGGCACAGCAGCCCCAGCAGGGAGCAGTACTGCCAGGCTGAGCAGCAGTGGTGCCAGGAGCCGAGTCCCTTTGCTTCTGAAAACACCACGTCCCCCAGCAAAGGGAAGTGGGCCCCAGACTTGGAGAAGTCAGGTTTCGGGACCGACTGCTCTTGCAACCAAATGACTTTTTTCTCCCCAAATTCAAAATAATAACTGCATATAAGACTCCCACCTCTTTTATTCACCCATTTCTCCCCCACGCCTCCAAACAACTATATTAGTGTTCATCCAGACAGACATTTTCTTTCCCCAGTGTCCCATCCTCTGCCAGCCTCTGGGAATGCCCAGGCCTCGAGACACCCTCAGTTCTCCGGGGCTGTTTGCACTGCTCTCTGCTCCTGGCTTTTCCTCTTCTCTTCACCTGCGAGCCAGGGTTCAGGGCTGATTGCCGCTACCACCACGACCAGCAGAGGGCAGCAGCCGAAGGGGGATTCCTAGCCCCTAGGGAAGCACGGAGGCGAGAGAGCCTGGCAGTCTGTCACGGTTGAGGGAGAGAGGCAGGCAAGGCAGCCTGGTTTGCTTAGAGGTCTAGGGGAGGAGAAAGTTCGGACCTACAGAAGCGGTTATAGCCGTCGGGAAAGGGGAAGTGCCCAGAGTGTGGGCAGGAAAGTTGTGACAGCAGTGCTAGGCCACTTCCATTTTTTTTCTTTCATTTTCCTTTTGGTTTGAGAGTCCCAGTGCATCTATAAAAGCAGAAGAAATGAGAAGCAGGATTGCAGAAGTGTGGTGTATTTTAAGTATTTACCTTGAATAAACCTGCATTTACAGAAAACTCAAGGTCCAGTGCAATAAACTTAGTTTTATGTCAAAAGAAAAAAAAAAGTGATGGGAACATCTGACCCAGCGCAAGGTTTGAAGGCTTTTAAGAATTTATTTATTTAATCCCAGTGATCTCACTTGGAATCCAGGTGAACTGGGGTATATTACACCATTAAGAGACTGAGCGACCACTGTTACAGAAGAACAATTCTGACACTTGTTAACCTGGAAAGGAGCCCTGACCAGTGTGGCTCAGTTGGTTGGGTTAGCTCGTTGGTTGCCCTTGGATTCCGGGTCAGGGCATGTGCCTGGGTTGCCCTGGGCCCTGCCCCAGAGGAAACCGATGGACGTTTCCTTCTGTCCCTCTCTTTCTCCCTCCCTTCCCTCTCTCTAAAAATAAATACATAAACAACGTTGAAAACAAAAGGTGGAAAGAAACGCTTTGCACAGGACACCATAATACAGGTGTTGTGACCAGGGGCCAGCCAGACTTGCACAGTTGCAAGTGCAGCCGCGAGGACGCTAGGACCTGCTAGGACCCACAGCCCAAGGGGAAGGGAAGGTAGGTGCAGAGGCCCAGTGTGGGCAGCAGCGAAGGCCGGCTCTGCTCCCATGCTTCCACCTGCAGGGGTTGACTCTCTGCACCTTTGGGTTATTAGCTCCCTGTCCTCTCAGAGGAGGTACTGTACCACTTGGTTGAGAAAGGTCATAGAGGGCCCAGTGTTCCCAGCCTCACTCGCCCAGGGCGGTGCCACCTCCTGCTGTGCTGGGTGGAAGGAAGGAAGCACCAGTCCTGGCACAGGGGCTGCAAGTTCTCACCGTTCCTGTGGAGAGTTAGCAGAGGCCCTTCAGTAACTGGCTTCATTTGCTGCCTACCTTTAGGGCACAGGTGGCAAACCCAAGGCCCTTGGGCAAATCCAGCCCTCCGCCTTGTTTTATTGGGCCCAGCACCATGTTTCTACCTGGTGGCAGCACCAAGCTCTCCCTTAACTGTTAAGGAGCAGTTACATTTATACAGTCCAAAAGTTACATTCGGCCCTTTGAAGGCAATGGAGAGGCTGATGTGGCCCCCAGTGAAAATGAGTTTGACACCCCTGCTTTAGGGCAATTTCCAGAAACTTTAAATGGTTGTTATCTTGACAATTTTTACTGGTTGTGGTTGTCTTGCTTTGGTACGTGTTCCTGGGCTCCTCACACTGCCAGTATGGAGGTGGATCTTTCTTCCAAAGGAGCTTTCTGGAAAGAACGCCACTGGCCACTGCTGTGGTGACTCCTGCGGATGCATGGCTGCTCCCGCAGGTGCCCTGCCACTTGCCTGTCTGGGAGGGGCTGGAGGGGCTGGGAGGGGCTGGGAGGGGCTGGGAGGGGCTGGGAGCGCTGTGCAGCCAGGCTCCTTGGACACAGGAAATGCACCTGCCTGGAATACAACTTGGTTGTCAAAATTATGTGCACTTTTTAAATTACATTTTATTATTTACACTATTATAGTTGTCCCCGCTTTTTCCGCTTTTTGTCCCCCTCTACCCCGCCCCTCTCCAGGAAATCCCCACACTCTCGTTGGTGTCCATGGGTCACACATGTGCGATCTTTGGCTGCTCCTTTCTTCTTTCATCCAGTCCCTCCTCCCACTCCCTTCTGACAGCTGTCAGTCTGTTCCAGGTGTGCATGCCTGTTTCTACCTTGTTCATTAATTTACTTTGTTCTTTAGATTCTACGTATAGGCAGGGTAAAAGTTAATTTAAAAATGTGAAAACAAATGCAGTGCCCGTCAACATGAATTTTAGAATATCTTCTTTCTTTATGTGCTTGGATTAAGTTAGTTTATACTCTAGCAAGATTTTTTCCTTGTAAAGCAGGCATGGGCTTAGTATGTATGTATGTACGTATGTATGTATGTACGTATGTATGTATGTATGTATTTTAAGAGAGAGGAGAAGGGAGGGAGAAAGAGAGGGAGAGAAATATTGATGTCAGAGAGAAACATTGACTGGTTCCCTCCTGTATGTGTCCCGACTGGGGACCGAATCTGTAACCCAGAAATGTGCTGTGACCAGGAACAGAACCTGCCACCCTTGGTTTGGGGGATGGTGTCCAACCCACTGAGGCATATCGGTCAGGGCATCTTAGTATTTTTAAGATTCTTTTTTTTTAAATTAAAATTAAAATTAAAATTTTATTTTTTAATTGTTGTTCAAGTACAGTTGTCTCCATTTTCCTGCCACCATCTTCCCCCACTCCACCATCCCCCCTCCCCCCTCAATCCTACCCCCTTTGGCTTCATCCACAGGTTCTTTTTACTTGTTCCTTGATGACCCTTCCTCTTCTTTTTCCCATTACCACCCTCCCTCCTCCCCTCTGGTTACTACTGTCAGTTTGCTCTTTATTTCAATGTCTGTGATTATATCTGTTTAAGGTTTTCCTGGACTATTTGCTGGAATGAATGCTGATGTGCACACAGTTCCTAATCCACTCTGTGTTTTAAGGTTTCAGTGAAAAGTGTGGGCGGCTTGAGAGCTCTTCTTTCTAAACATCATCTCTGTTTACTTTTGCCCAGAGGGTTATTTCTTCGCCTTTGGAAGGTGGGCCCAAGGGTTGTGCCCCTGAGTCAGCTATTTCCAAACCACTTTGTGCCTTGTTAGTGGGTAGATCCAGTCATTCCTCTACTTTAGGAAGGTTTTCTTTTCTTTCTTTCTTTCTTTTTTTGTTATAGCATTTGCTCTTGTCTTTGGGGACAAAGATGCATGAGCTGGCTCTTTGCCTTATGCAGCCTTTCTTTCCCTTTGAAGTCCTCTTAAACATTTGTCCTTGCCTCCCGCTTTTGCTCTGTGTTTTGAGCACCCTCTCCACCACACTGAATGATCTAGCAGAGCGGGGGTTTCTTTTACTTTTTTAACAAAGATTTTTATTTATTTTATATTTTTAGAGAAAGGGGAAGGGAAAGAGAGAAACATCGATGTGAGAGAGAAAAGCTGATTGGTTGTTTCTGTATGCATCCCGACTGGGGACTGAACCCAACAACCCTGGCATGTACCCTGATGGGGAATCGAACTGGCCACCATTTATTTTATGGGATGATGCCCAACCAACTGAGCCACACTGGTCAGGACTTTTCTTTGTTTGTTTGCTTGTTTTGCTGCCCTTACCTTAATTTCTGTAAGGTTCTCTGTTCCCAGTAGATTGTAGCTTGTCAGCCCCTCATTTCAGCTCCTTTTCTTCCCGCTACCCTTACTGTCCAGGCCTCTGTGTCTCTTCTTCAGTTTCTTCTTTCACAGATACCACATTCTGTACATTATTTGATTTCATGGGAAACCAGTGGTTCTTAATTGTATTTTCTATGGCTGCCATAACAAATTTCCACAAATGCATTGGCTTAAAAAAACAAAAAATCTATCTTGTCATTCTGTAGTTCTGATGTCACATAGAGCCTCCCTGGGCTGAGCCCATGGTGTTGCAGGCTGTTCCTTCCTGAACCTCCAGCAACACCCAGCTGCTCTCCTCTCCCGGAGGCCCTTCCCCAAGTCCCCGTCAGTGGGACCCCTGAATCCTTTTGCCCCTCCTCCACTGCTGAGGTCCTTGTGCCTCTGTTAGTGCCACCTGGATAATCCAGGACACTCCCTGTGATTTAAGATCAGCTGAGCAAATCTACCTGCTGCCTCAATGCCTCTTTGTCACGTGATGTGGCATGTTCATGGTTCAAAGACTCTGGCCGCCATGGTGATTTCCACCTGCTTTGTGGCAGTGCTCTTCATTATCTGTGCTGGCCAGATGCCTTTCCTCCTGCCCTATCTTTGCATAGTTTTCATGATTGTTCCTTTAAAAATGTCTGTCACTCCTCTTTGAAATAATGGAGATTTCCTGGACCAACTCATTTTGAAAGAGTAGCTGGGGAAGGCGTAGTGCATCCCTAGGATTCTGTGGACAGAGTTCAGGGATGAGGGGAGGCTCTGTGAACTTGGGTGGGAAAATTTTAGTCTTGATTTTTCTCTAATGAATGCAGACAACACAGCCCAGTAGTGACTGTTGATCCTATTCATTTGTCACTAGTGGAAATTAGAGATATTTTCTTTTTTTTTAAGGTTTTATTTATTTATTTCTAGAGAGAGGGGAAGGGAGGAAGAATGAATGGGAGAGAAACATCAGTGTGTGGAAACATCAGTGTGCAACCCAGGCATGTGCGTTGACTGGGAATTGAACTAGCGATCCTCTGGCTCACAGACCAGTGTTCAGTCCATTGATCCACACTAGCCAGGGCTGGAGATATTTTCAAAACACTTCACAGCTGGTATTCTGAAATATCAGTTACCCTCATCACCATTTCCAAATTATACCAGTTATTGGGCCAACTGCTAGATCTTATTAATTGATGCATAAATATCACAAACTTAAAAATACTTTGGTAGCTGCATTTCACTATCAGGCTGCCTCTGTAGCTTATGAATTTTATTTAATGCATTTGAAAACAATGTTTTGAGAAGGGTCTATCTATGTCATCAGGCCACAGGGCAGAGGCCAGCCTTCCTATCTTTTGTCCAGCCTTCTCTTCTCCTCTTTGCTGGGTGTAGTCCTCTTCCCAATAACAGGAAGTTTCCTTGACTCATGTGATAACCATGCCAGGTGTAGACTGGTGTTTCCCTTGGCCTTGTCCTGGCTGCCAGGCGTCAATGTGGGTCAGGCTGCTATCACTCAGCTTCTCCCCACACTGGTAGCAGACAGTCACCACACTTGAAAATATACAGCCTTGTGCCATCCCATTGCTGTCATTGGGTTTTTGGGTCTACAAGACAGAAATGGAGAGGAAATACTGGAGAAATTTCCAGGCAGACTTTACTGAGCTCGTGCTTGAGCACAAGGAGGCAGCCCAGAGGTAGGGAGGGTTCCCTGAGCTGTCTCAGAGCTGCCTCTGCATGGCTGCTTTTACAAGCTGGGGACAAAGTCAGTTTCACAAAAAAAAAACTGGCTTTTTGAAGAGGGCAGGCTTGTAGAATTTTCTACTTGGGGCTGGAGAAGCAAGTAGTTAAAAGGGAGATAGAATTTTATATATATATATATATATATATATATATATAAAATTCTATATATATAAACATGGAGTGGAGAGGTGGTGACATTCTTGTTTTAAAAAATACTTTATTTATTTATCTTTAGAGAAAGGAGAAGGGAGAAGAGAGGGAGAGAAACATCAATGTGTGCTCATCTCTCACATACCTCCAAGTGGGGACCTGGCCTGCAACCCAGGCATGTGCCTTGATTGGGAATTAAACCAGTGACCCTTTGCTTCGCAGGCCGGTGCTCAGTCCACTGAGCCACACCAGCCAGGGTGGGTCGTGACATTCTTACGGTCAGTGATCTGGTGTTTCTTCTGTTCACCTGGCATTGCCTCCTAGGAATCAGGTGAGGGTGGTGGCGTAGAGCCCCTTGGGTTCTTTATCTGGTGTCCTCGGGATCCTGGGCCGAGGTCCCTAAGCTGACTCAGTCTGAGTGTCCAGCCACTGCTGTGTCCACGGGGTGTCCCACAGAGTGCACAGGCAGTGAGGCTTGGCTGCCTGCTGGCTGTCAGTGTGTGTCTGCTGCTCTGGGAAGCCCTGGCTGCTCCATGTGTCTGTCAAAGGGTCTCCCTCCTCACATCCTTCCTCACCTCTGTCCCCAACTCCATGCGTTTGGGACCCTCTCATGACTAGTGACTCACAGATGTGTAAGTCCTTTTTGCTTTTCTTTCTTGACTCTGCTGGGCCTGGCTCTACATCAAGGAAGGACCAAGGTACGCTCCAAGGCCGGCTTTTAGCAGCATCAGGCCCCGGGGGCAGGCCAGCAACTGTCCCAAGCCATCCCAGGACTGGCCTCCTCCTGCCTCTGCCTGCTGGCTGCCTGCCAGGCTCAGTCACTGAAAGAGCCCGTGGTGGAACTGGGAAAATTGGGCTAGTAGATCTGCCATGAGGGGGAGGTGCCCACCAGGCTTCAGGAAAGGTAGTAGGTGTGATCTGCTGCCCCAGAAGCACATGACTGAGTCTGTCCTGGATTTTGTCCTGACCTTGGTGGGGTGGAGCTTCTAGTAGTTGGGTAAGTGGGGCCTCTGGAACCCAGAAGTTGGGTCTGTTGGAAGGCCAGAGGGTGTTTCTATTGAATCTTCCATGAGAAGGAAGCACCAGTAAGGTTCACAGAAAAAGTGGGGGGTTTGGTTCTGCTCCAAAGCCATTCATTGATACCCCGAGTCTGCCAGACCTCTTTGCCGGGCCAATGCACCTGACTCCCCAGCAGGGCTTAAGCTCTGCAGAGCAGTACCAGAGGGAGTCCAGAGGCTGGTGTCACTGGGAGGTGAGCACTCCACCAGGAAAGATGGCTACTGCAGTATCTGACGATAACTCAGTGCCAGGACCCTGGTGGCTGTTCCCCTGACATGTCTCTCCAGAACCACAAACTTCAGACTCTCCTTGGGCGACTTCCATCTGCACCCCTCTCTTTTGCCAGAGCCTAGGGTAAGAGGTTGTGAACAAAATGTTGTGCATTGGCCCTTCAAGAGGGTGCTTGTGTCTCCAGCAGACTTTGCCTCTCTGTAGTGAACAGAAACACTGCTGCTTTTTATAGCCAGATGCTTTGTGGGCTCTTCTTCCCAGCTTTGGTGCTCTGGGCTGTGAAGCCTGGCCTGGGCTTCAGGCCTCATGCCTCTTAGGGACAAACTCTGGCAGCTGAGATGTCCCTCTGGCCCCTTTGCCATCACCTGTGGGAGCAGGGCCAGCCCCTTTCATGGCTCTACCCTCTTTACCAGTCTGGACGTGCCTTCTTGTGCAAATCCTTGGTTGTAAGACCGCTCTTCAGCTAGTCTTTAGTTGGTTTTTCAGGACGATTGCTCCCCAATTTAATTGTATTTCCAGTTTGGTCCTGGGAGGAGCTGAGTACAAGATCTGCCTATTCCAACACCATCTGAAAAGTTGTGTACTTTTGAAAAAAAGATTTGTTTATTTACTTTTAGAGAGAGGGGAAGGGAGGGAGAAAGAGAGGGAGAGAAACATCAGTCTGTTTCCTCTTGCTCACCGCCGACCAGGGACCTGGCCCACAAGCCAGGCATGTGCCCTGACTGGGAACAAAGCCCGTGACAGTTTCGTCTGTGGTAGGTGCCCAGCCCAATATGCACATCAGTCAGGGTGAAAAGTCGTGTACTTGAAATTTGTTAAGACAGGAATCTTAATCATTTCTATCACACACACACGTGTAACTGTGTTCAGTGACAGATGTGTTAAGTCACCTTGTTTGGGTAATCATTTCACAACATATAAATGTATCAAATAATCACATCGTACACCTTAAACTCACACAGTGTTATTTGTCAATTTTCTCAATAAGTCTGTGTTGGGGCAGTGATAGGACTGAGAACCACAAGTTGGGAATTCAAGACCTTACAGGTTCTGGCAGGCAGTATAAATGAGGCGTGTGCTGAGTCGAGGGGGTGCAGGGGCAACAGAGGCTGTGGACCGCTGAAGAATCCATGCTCCGGCTCAGGTGGGCCACCTGTCCTGGCTCTGGGTTTTATGTTGCTTGAAGAAATGAGACGGTCGAACTGGTTTTAGAATTCTAAGACTTAGACAGAAACCTATTAATAAAATTTATTCAAAGAAAAATCTCTGATTTTGTTTTTGGCAACTAATTTAAAACTGTAAGCAAATTGGAAGGCCAAGGTTTTCCTCTAACCCTCACAGTGAAATATTTGCCTTCCCTTCCTAAGGAAGAATGAATTATAAATTTATTTTAAAGGAGACAAAATACAGGGAAAAAGCACTCAGAATTATACAGAAAAAAATTCTAGAAAGAATTTAATTTACTCTTATGTGAAAATATTTATAGTTTATCAGTAAAATAAAATGTAAATGACTTTTAAATTTTACATGTCACTGATTTTTAGTAAGGGTCACAAATTCTCACCACATCACACCTGCTGCTTTTGAGACATAATTTATTTTTTCTCCGAATTTTGTTTTTCTTTTAGATTCAATTTTGCAATAAAAACTAGATTTTCTTTAACTTGATCAGCCCTCTGAAACCACTGGGGAGTGCTGAGGAGTATTGCTTAAAGATACATGTGGTGAGGACAGTTGGGGCCTGTGATGAGGGTCTCTGATTCTGATGTTCTTTCTAGGGAGTAATTATAGAGAACAGCTTGAAAAACACACAAAAAAGGAAGAGCTAAGTGGAAACAAAGATGCCAGTTCCAAATCAAGTGCATAGGATGTTTGCATTTCAGAAAGTGTAAGGGCCCAAGCACTGTG
Organism: Carollia perspicillata; assembly: GCA_004027735.1. Taxonomy (NCBI): domain Eukaryota; kingdom Metazoa; phylum Chordata; class Mammalia; order Chiroptera; family Phyllostomidae; genus Carollia; species Carollia perspicillata. The sequence continues at coordinate 13,720 of PVKM010009228.1, read as the reverse complement.
GGACTCTGGAGTACTTGGACTCATAAAACCATGAAAACCAGTCTCAGCTGGTTTTCATGACACCAGGGATGGCCAAGGTGAGGAGCATGCGTGCCCACAGCTTGGCCATAGGGAAATGTCCCTCCAGGGAGAGGGAGAGAAGTAGTGACACACAGGGCCTACACCAGGCTTCTCCTTACAACGACTCATGGGGACTCAATATTGCAAAATTATCACTTTGTGTTCTCTCACTGAAGTCCTCTTTGGTATACTGCCCCGTCCTGCTCCATGTGATTTGCCCAACAGTTACTTTCAGTTTAAATGCAGTCTCTTTCTTGGAAATCTCAGCCTCCTTGGCAATCTCCACCTCCTGTCCCTTCTGTTCTTTTTGTTGGAGGAGGTACCTGCTGGTGAGCTCATCTCTGTCCGTGCTGGGCCCCTCTGAGCTGTCCCAACCTGGGCCTAGATACTGGCTTCCTACGCAGCTGTACCCAGCACCGCATGCTCTTTCCAGTCTCAGCTCCCTTGAGATTTCTGGTGGCCCCGGAATGTGTGTTTCCTCCTTGGGTCTGGGTCATGACGGGTTTTTTGAGTATGTTGTTGTAGCTGTAGATAGTCGGTTGGACTACTGGGGAGCTTTCCCCATTGACCAAAATTGCACAGGAGTAGGTTCTTACACTGAGTGTGCCAAAAGCTAGAAAAATTAATGGAGAGGGCTCAAGCACACCAAATACTAGAAAGACAGGGCCCAAGTGTGCCAAAAGATAGCAAGATAATTAGATAGGAAAAAACCCTCCCTTCCTTATCCTTGCTTGAGCAGGAAGCGGGGATGTTCTGTGAGACAGGAGTCCTCCATTCTCCCAGGTCATGACACATGAATAAACCTCTTTCCTTTTGCACCACCACCTGCCTCATGAGTTTGGCTTTTGTTGTGGCAGGGAGCCAAGGTCACATTTCAGTTACAATTGTTAGTGACCCAGATGAGACAGTGTAGACTTTGGTAAGTCCTAGATAACCCAGGCTATCTCTTTTTTTCTTGATGAGTCTGATTAAAATTTGTCAATCTTTTTTATCTTTTCAAAGAATCAGCTCTTGGATTCATTGATTTTTAGTATTTTTTAAGACTCTGTTTTGTTTATCTCTACTCTTATCTTTTAAAAAACATAACATCATTTAATTTAAAAAAGTAGAGTAAACAGGAAAGTAGCACAAAAATATAGTGTTGCATAGAAGGCTGGTGCTTGCTGCTGAGAAGCTGAAGCCAGAGGAGGTTGTGGATTTGGGGAATGAGAACTTTTTAAAGGATGGAGAGAGTGGCCTGAGGGGCAGAAGACCAGGGTAGCTGCTCATCTGAAACCACCTCATACAGGAGTCTTTAGATCTCAGCCATGTCCCAAATACCAACATGAGGGGATGCAATTTTTAACTCCAGCTGATTCTCCCAAGAGTGTCTGTCCAATGAGCGTGCACTTGGGACAGGTGCATTTGTATATTAAGTGACTGAAGAGCACCCAAAGTCTTACCACCACTAGTCTTTCTCGAAGCCTAGTTCACAGACTGGCCTCCCTGTGCTGTGCAGCCAGAGTCATTGCTATTTACTGCCCTGGCCTGGAATCTGGGCTTCCTCTATTATGTTGTCACCTTTCTACTGCCACTCGAGGGTGCTGGTGCCATGGTACTCTCTCTTAGGACCTAATCCACTAGTTTGGCTAAAAAAACCCCCACAAACCTTCAGCTCTATCCTACTCCTCTGATCAGTAGATTTCTCCCTATTCTAACAAATGTCTTTGGAGATCTTCATTTCCTTCTCCAGTTGACGCTTTCAGTTCATCCAATTTCTTCTTCATTATCTGGTATTTCTCAGTGGTCTCAGAGAACATGTCAAGCAGGATGTCCACTTTGATCTGCAAGAAACTGTTTTCTTCTGGAGACACTGAGCCTCCCTCCAGTCCACACCTCCAGTAATTCCTGCCTGTGCTATCCAATGACAGTTTTCAAACTTCAGGTTTGTCCAGCCAGGTTTGTAGTGGGCTTCCATAGTCAAGGCTCAGCTCTACCTCCCAGGTTGACTGATCCAAATTATGCAAGCTGGAGAGAGAAGCAGACTTCCAAGGGTGTCTTCTCTGGACTGAACATATTCCCAAAGAGAGGCATCTTTGGCCTGATGCATTCCAGAAGCCAGTTCCAAATAAACACCTAGACCATCTGAAAGCTGCCCTGAGGGTCCGTGACACTTGTGGTGACCATAGACATGGGCCTCTCCCTCTGCTCTGATCTTAGTTATTTGCTTCTGTTCACTCACTTTGGGCTTTGTTTGTTGTTCTTTCACAAGTTCCTTTAAGTGTAAAATTAGATTATTTGCTTGAGATTTTTCTTACTCCTGAAGTAGGCCTGTAATGCTATGAATTTCCCTCTTAGGACAGTGCTCCCTGTGTCCTAGAGATTTTGGGTTGTGTGTTCTCATTTTCATTTGTTTCAGGTATTTTGGATTTCTTCCTTAACCTCGTTGTTAACCCATTCATTGTTTAATAACATGTTTAGCTCCCATATTTTTAAGTATTTTTCAGTTTTCTTCTTGTGATTGATTTCTAGTTTCATAGCATTACAGTCAGAGAAGATGCTTGATATGATTTCAATCTTCTTAAATTTACTAAGACTTATTTTTTGCCCCAACATGTGGCCTATCCTAGAAAACACTCCATGTGCACTTGAAAAGAATTTGTATTCTGATCTGTAGTCGGATGTGTTATCCATTGTGACACTGGCCCTGCACTGAGAATTTATATTCTGTTGCTTTGGAATGAAATACTCTAAAGATGTCAATTAAGTCCATTTGATCTAGTGTGTTGTTTTAGGCTGTTATCTCCTAGTTGATTCTCTGTCTGGAAAACATATCCGTTGATGTCAAGGGGGTGTTATAATCCCCTACTATCACTGTTTTACTGTCTGACTCTCCTTTATGTCCATCAAGATTTGCTTACATATTTAGGTGTTCCTATTTTGGATATATAACTGTTTACTAGGGTTATCCTCTTGTTGGATTGTTCCCTTTACCATTATGTAGTGTCCTTGTATCTTACTATAGCCATGATTTTAAAGCCTATTTTTTAAAGATATAAATATTGCTACCCCAGCTTTTTAAAAAAAATTCCCATTGCATGAAATACTTATTTTATCCTTTTACTTTTAGGTTGTGTGTATCTTTCTTTCTGAGGTGGGTCTCTCTTTTTTAAAAAGATTTTATTTATTTATTTGTTTGTCTGTCTATCTATCTATCTATCTATCTATCTATCTATCTATCTATCTATCTATATCTCTATGTATTTAGAGAGGGGAAGGCAGGGAGAGAGGGAGAGAAACATCAATGTGAGAGAGAAGCACTGATCGGTTGCCTCTCATATGCAGCTAGACTAGGGACTGAACCCAAAGCCCAGACATGTGCCCTGACTGGGAATCAAACCAGTGACCTTTTGCTTTCCTGGATGATGCCCAACTAATTGAGCCACACTGGTCAGGGCTGAAGTATGTCTCTTATGGGTCTTGCATTCTTACCCATTCAGTTACCTTATATCTCTTGATCAGAGCATTTAAGCCATTTACATTTAAAGTGATTATTAACAGAAACATATATATTACCATTTTATTTTTTAAAACTCTGTCCTTCTTTTTTTCCCTTTTTCCCCTTAAAACAAGCCTTTTAAGATTTGTTGTAATATGGTTTGGTGGTAACAGACAACTTTAGCTTTTTGTTTTCTGGGAAGCTTTTTATTTCTCCTTCAATTTTATAATTGTTACTTTGAACTCTATATCTGATAAATTGCTTGCCTCCATTTCATTTAGCTTTTCTTTTGGAGAATTCTCTTGTTCTTTTATTTGGGGCTTGTTTCTTTGTCTCCCCATTTTGGTTGCTTCTTTTTGTTTATTTCTATGTATTAGGTAGATCTTTAAAGACTCTGGTGCAGCCTTAGGTCAGACACTGCCTATGACTGTCCCTGGGCAACCTGTTTGGAGATATCAGTGATGCACAGCTTCTGACTTCCTCTGCTGGTCCAGGGCATGAAAGACCAGGCTGTGCACCAAGGCTGGCTGTAACCAGCTCTGGTCCCAGGCACAGGTCAGCTGGAGTCTCAGAGCTCCCAGAGATCCGCCTCCACCTGCAGTCTGCCTGTTAGTCTTAGTCACTGAAATATTCTCCAGCTGTACTCCTCATCCAGGCCTAAGCTCCACAGGGTGAAAGGAGAGGGGTTCCTGGGGGTAGGGATATTGCTTCCCCTCAGGCTGGCATAACTTTGAGGGGAGTGCTCTGCCTGAGATAGATGGTTCTGCAGTGTGGGGGAATGACTGAGCTCAGAGATCCTAGTAGCCGATCCTTGAATTCTCTCCTCAGAGCTACCAGCCCCAGACTCTCCTCATGTGTCTCTAGTCCACTCTGCTCTCTCTCTGCCAGAGCCCAGGATAAGTGGTTGCAAATGAAATTTTGAGTATTGACCCTTTAAGAGACTTTCTGTGTCTCTAGCCATCTATCCCTGGTGGACAAAACTCCACTGCTTTTCACAGCCAGATGTTACACAGGTGCCTTTCCAGGTTCTGGTACTTCTAGGCTGGGGAGTCTGTTTTGAGGTTTAGACCTCACACATCTCAGGGGACCCTCAACAGCTGAAATATCCCTCTGTAACTTCAGCTGCTCCCTGTGGGAGCCCATCCAGCCCTCTTGCGCCTCCACACTTCCTATCAGTCTTAATGTGGTAGTATGATTTCTTCCATGAGTTCTTGGTTATAAGTTTTCTCTCTAGCTAGTCTTTAGCTGGTTATTCAAGATGAATTTTCTATAATATAGTTGTAATTCCAATTTGGTCCTAGGAGGAGGTTAGCACTTAATATATTTGAGCCAATTAAACTGAACTCTTTTAATATAAGCTACTTTTGTTAATCTTCCCAGAGGTACACATACATACACATTTTCAAAACAAAACAAAACAAAACAAAAACAAACCAGCCATGAGACAAGTACAATAAGGCAAAATACCACTAATTTATAACAGTTGAAATAAACTAAGTTTATTCATTCAGGTGGCAAAGGCTTCAAACTTTTTATTTGTCTTTGGTGAACAATTTTTTAAAAAGATTTTATTTATTTATTTTTAGAGAGAGGGGAAGGGAGGGAAACAGGGAGAGGAACATTGATATGCAAGTGAAACATCAATCAGATGCCTCTCACATGCCCCCTCCAGGTAACTGGCCTGCAACCCAGGCATGTGCCCTGACCAGGAATTGAACCTGTGACCTTTTGCTTTGTGGGATGACACCCAACCTACTGAGCCATGCTGGTCAGGGCTTGATGAACAGTTTTTAAGGAGATTGGGTGTGGGTACTGCTTAGGCAAGGGAAATTTTTTAGCAGCTTTTGTTTTTTTCTTAAACTTTTTTCTCTCATTTCCTCCGCTTTGGTTTATTTAGTTTTAGACAGTTGTGGGCTGTGTTTACATTTCTGATTATCAATTGGAAGGCCTTGGAAGTTACTGAGTCTTAGGAAAATGCTAATAACACTTTCAATTTTGCCAAATTTCTTTTTTTTCACTGCATTTTTGTACTTTTTATTTTTTCAATTACAGTTTACATTCAACATTATTTTGTATTAGTTTCAGGTAGAGAGCATAGTGGTTAGACAATCTGAAACTTTACAAAGTGCTCCCCTTGACACTTCAAGTACCCACCTGGCACCGTTCATAGTTGTTACATTATTATTGACCGTATTTCCTACGCTGCACTTTACCTCCCCACGACTATTTGTATCTACCAATCTGTACTTGTCAATCCCTTCACCTTTTTCACCCAGTCCCATAAACCTCCTTCCCTCTGGCATCCATCAGTCTGTTCTCTGTGTCTGTGAATCTGTTTCTGTTTTGTTTATTTCGTTCTTTAGATTCCACATATGAGTGGAATCATATGGTATTTGTGCTTCTCTGACCAACTTACTTCACTTCACATAATACCTTCTAGGCCCAACCATGTTGTTGCAAATGGTAAGATTCATCAGACTTCTAATTTTGCCAAATTTCTGATCATAGAGTCATTAGATCCATCGAAATTTTGTGTCAGGTTTCAGCCAGGACAAACAGTAAGAAAGTTTAAAGCGCTTGCTCAGATGGCCAAAGTTTATTTTTTAGGACCTTTTAGAAGTTATTTTAGTGAATTCCATTGTCCTGGAGAGGTTCGGCTCTCTCTCCTTTCAACATCTCTTTCTTATTACAAACGACGTAGGAGAGACAGGACCAGGAGACAAGGGAGCACAAGTCAATGAGTGCTGACACGTCGGCGAACCTTGCGAGCCAGGCCATTGACCGCCCCCTCCCCAGCACCTCTTACATGTGTGGGCTGTGGAAAATCCCTTCACAGAAAAAGCGATTCTTTCCCATAAGGTAGCAGACTCCTGCGGCATCTTGCCATTTGTTGGCACTTTGGCAATCGCGCCCCGCCCTCGTTGAGGGGAAAAAACCCTCCCCCTATTTCAAATAAAGGCATTTGACCTTAAGCAACAAAGCAGAGAGGTTTGGCTCCAAGAGGGCTTCCCCATTAGGGAAGCAGCAACCCACGGACACTGACCGCAGAAGAGGCTCTGCAGGTGCTGTACCAGGTTCCAGCGGACCCTGGACCGTGAAGGTAAGGTCACTTCCCATCCTGTCTGACTATGCAGGATAGGCTGACCTAAAGATAAAAGGCTTTCAAAGCTAGAGGCAACAAGCACTTACTTGAGATTAACAAAACAAAACAAAACAAAGACACTGAAACAGAGAACGGGGTTGACAGTGGCAGGGGTGCAGGGACTGGGGGTGGGGTGGGGGGAGGGAATTTCAGGGGAAAAGGGGAAGGATTTACAGGAACAAGTATGAAGGACACGTGGACAAAAACTAGGTGGGGGAGGGAAATGGGAGGGAGGTGGGAAGGCCTGGGGGTGTGGGCTGGGATGGGAGTAAAAGACAGAGAACTGAACTTGAACAGCAATTAAAATTTTTAAAAAAGAATAAAAAGAATAGCTGTTTAGGAATCCCTAATTCTGGCAGAAACCCAAACAGTGTTCCGATTAGGAGACAAAGGCAAAGAGTACTAATGAGAAAGGCAAGGGGAACAATGACATCAGTAGAAGGAAGGAATTGCTATTGGTGCAGGGAAACTAATTAGTGATGCTAATTTAATTTAACTTAATTTTTAGTGTATTTTTTCTATTACCATTAGTTCCCTTATACCCTCCCCCACTGTTGTCCATGAGTCCTCTTTCCTTTTTGCTCAGTCCCTCTACTCCCTACCCGCTCCCCCATCCCTGATGTTAATTTTAAACAGTGTTTTCAATTTTTAGTCCAGTAGTTATTAGCATCTGCTTTCTTGTTATCCTTGCAAACAGTTCTTTGGGACACAGTGTTGCTTTCAGCCTCCTTTCAAAGGTCACTCTGCCCCTCTGACTTTCCCAGTTTTGAGGCAAAAGATGTGTGAGGCAGCTCCTCTGGCGTGGCAGGTCGGCCTCCATTTAAAAGTGGCTCTGTTTATAGTTTTTTTTTTTTTTCTCTCAGACCCTCTACACTCTCTAGTAGCTTTTGTGACTCCTCATTCTGGGGCTTGGGCTACAGGTGTGGGATTGAACTCTGGGTCCTCACTTAGGCACGGGGAGAGTCTGGGTCCTCCAGAGAGTCAGAGCCAATAGGAGCATACACACACACACACACACACACACACACACAATATTAACACATGTTATAGGCTGAGTGTTTGCGCCTGCCCCAAATTCGTATGACAGCATTTGGAAGTGGAGCCTTTGGGAGGTTTTTCAGTCCTGAGGGTGGAGCCTTCACGAATGTGAGTAGTGCTCTTGAAAAGACCTCTCACTCAAACTGCAGGAAGAATTCCCTCTTCTTCTGGGGACCTCAGTCTTTCTCTGAAGAGAGGTCTTTCTCTTAAGGCCTTCAGTTGGTTGGATGAAGTCGACCCACCTTATGGAGGGTAGTCTGCTTTACTCAATGTCTACTGATTTAAAGGTTAATCTCATCTAAAAACCACCTTCACAGCAACATCCAGACTGGTGTTTTGACCAAATACCTGGGTACTGTGGCTCAGGCAAGTTGATACATAAAGTCCCCCATGGCAAAAGTTGCCATGTATCTACTCTGCTCCAAATTCTGTTGAAGTTTTCATGTTCTGTAAAGTTGTTCTTATGTCACCCCACAATGTTCTGTTGTTATAGTTTATGAGATAAAATTTATTTTCTGAGTTCACAAATGATCACACTATTTGGAGCTCAAGAAATCTCTCTCAGAGCTCACTTCATTGTAAAAGCCTTTCATTCAAGACCGTTGTTCTGCAGGCAGAGTTGACTTGGGTGGTGAACACACAAAAAAATACGCAGATAATGTATTATAGAATTGCATATTTGAAACTCATTAACTAATATCACCCCAATAAATTTAAAAAATTCTTAAAAGTCTAGGTAAGTGAGCTCTCTTACACAGAAGATTAAATCTGAAAATCTACACGAGTTGACAACATTTAAGGAGCAGAATACAGAATGTAAGTTATAATGAAATACGTAAATTGCTAAAAATAGCTTAAATAAGAAATAATTTAGAAGAAATATGGTGGAAATCTACTATTTATAAGTCATATTTTCAGGAAGTTGTAATGTTTTTTGGTACCAACAGTCTGGCTAAGTATATGCAACAAGACCCAAAAGGCAGTATTTTAAGTCAAATTATACTCCTGGAAACTTTGTAAATTACTTTCTGCTATTTTTTATATATCCAAGTGGGGGAAAAGGTTGATATCCCTTGAAATAAAATAGAATTCTGGATCTTAGAGTTAAAAATAGAAAAAAATAACCAAAAACCATTGCTCTAGCTTGGAATTCAGAGCTGTCTGATATTATTTTGGGGCTGTGTTTGCCCCAGGGAAAACCATGAGGGGCACCTGTGGAGGACTGGCTGTGGCTGACAGAATGGGTGTTTTCAGAAATACTTAACCATCTTTAGGGCCTATATTACTGTCCATCAGCACAGGTACCAGGTGTCAGTAAACATGTACCTGTATCAATGTTAGCATAGAGTCTACTCCAGGGAATGGAGACTCGCAGAGAAGAATAATTGATCAAATTGGCACTTACTGTGAGAGTGACCTTTCAATGTAAGCACCAGAAAAGCAGTATTAGAGACTTCTGGCCAAGATGGAGGTCTAGGTAGATACACTGTGCCTCCTTGCACAATCAAAAGAAGGACAACAACAAATTTAAAAACAAAAACCAACCAGAACTGCCAGACAAGTGAACTGTATGGAAGTCTGACTATCAAGGAGTTAAAGAAGAAACATTCATCCAGACTGGTAGGAGGGACAGAGATGGGCAGCTGGGATGAAGAGGATTCAAGGCAAGGCAGCAGCTGGAGGACCTGGGCGGGCGAGATGGTAGCTGGCAGAGCAGGTGGAAGGAACAACTGGGGAGCGAGACTGACTGTACAACCCAGGGTTCCAGCTTGGGGAAACAAAGTCTCAAAATCTCTGATAAAACCTGTGGGCATTGCGACAGTGGGAGAAACATCTAGTATCACAGGAGAGTTTGTTGGAGAGACCCACAGGGTCCTAGAATGTATACAAAGTCACCCACCTGGGAATCAGCACCAGAAGGGCCCGATTTGCTTGTGGGTAGTGGGGGAAGTGACTGAAAGTCAGCTGAGAGCTGAGCAAGCCACATTGTTCCCTCTCAGACCCCTCCTCCACATTCAGTGCTAAACACAGCAACATGGGTTGCCCTACCCTGGCCAGTACCTAAGGCTCCACCCCTTAGAATGTGATAGGCTTGCCAAGACAAAAAAACATGGCCCAAATGAAAGAACGGATCAAAGCTCCAGAAAAAATACAACTAAGTGATGAAGAGATAGCCAGTCTATCAGATACAGAGTTCAAAACACTGGTAATCAGGATGCTCACAGAAATGGTTAAGTATGGTCGCAAAATAGAGGAAGAAGTGAAGGCTATGCAAAGTGAAATAAAGGAAAATGTACAGGGAACCAACATTGATGGGAAGGAAACCTGGACTCAAATCAACAGTTTGAAGCAGAAGGAAGAAAGAAGCATTCCACCAGAGCAAAATGAAGAACCAAGAGTTCAAAAATATGAGGAGAGGCTTAGGAACCTCTGGAACAACTTAAAATGTTCCAACATCCAAATCATAGAGGTGCCAGAAGGAGAAGAGGAAGAGCAAGAAATTGAAAACTTATCTGAACAAATAACGAAGGAGAACTTCCCCAATCTGGCAAAGGAAATACACTTTCAGGAAGTCCAGGAAGCTCAGAGAGTCCCAAAGAAGTTGGACCCAAGGAAGAACACACCAAGGCACATCATCATTACATTACCCAAGATTAAAGATAAGGAGAGAATCTTAAAAGCAGCAAGAGAAAAGGAGACAGTTACCTACAAATGAGTTCCCATAAGGCTATCAGCTGATTTCTCAGAAGAAACCTTTCAGGCAAGAAGGGGCTGGAAAGAAGTATTCCAAGTCATGAAAGGCAAGGACCTACATCCAAGATTGCTCTATCCAGCAAAGCTATCATTTAGAATGGAAAGGCAGATAAAGTGCTTCTTAGATAAGGTCAAGTTCAAGGACTTCATCATCACTAAGCCCTTATTATATGAAATGTTAAAGGAACTTATCTAAGAAAAAGAAGAAGATAAAAAATATGAACACTAAAATGACAACAAATTTACAATTATCGACAACCAAACCTAAAAAAAAACAAAACCCGAAACCAAAGACAATCTAAGCAAACAACTAAAACAGGAAAGAATGACAGAAAGGGAGATCACATGGAGGTTTATTAGTGGTGAGGGGGAGGGCAAGGATCAGGGGGAAATGTACAGCAAATAAGTAGCATAATTGGTAGGTACAAAATAGACAGGGGAAATGGAGAAGCCAAAGAACTTATATGTATGACCCATAGACATGAACTAGGGAGGAGGATATGGGCAGGAGTGGGTTGCAGGGTGAGGGGAATAAATGTGGGAAAATGGGACAACTGTAATAGCATAATTGATAAAATATATTTAAAAAAATACACCCTGCCTAAGGCTAGGATGGACACACTTCCCCACCCCCTTCCAAATACATGTGACTGATTCAGGTGCTGGTTCTATGGGTAGGAACAGAGCGAGGAAACACCATAGGGGTTTTCTAACCCCCCAAATCCAGACAGTAAACACTAAAGTATAGGCGTGGAGACAAAGACCCAAATCATTTCAAGTCAAGCTTCTATCAGAAAGCCCAAAGCAAAGCAGTGGTCACAGCTGGACACAGAATTCTGTGCATATATATCCCTGGGCCCAAATGCCTCCACATCCTCAGCCTCAGCCCTGCTCCACTGGTGGTCACGCCTCTGGGCTGGGGGTGCTGTCACTTTTCCTGTGTGTGCACGAGAAACCACATGGCTTCTCTGGCAGAAAGACTCTCTTTGGCTGCTGCAACTTGCCATTTGTCAACCCTGCACTCATCAACACAGTGGCCACTAGCCACATTTGACTACTAAAATCCAAACACAATCAATCAAAATTAACCATCCAGTGCCAGGTGCACTAGTAGCATTCTAAGGGCTTAGTGGCCCCATGTGGGGACAGCAGCACAAAATAGGGTACTACATCACTGCAGAGTTTTACTGGTCAGCCCGAGTGTGACTCCTCTCATCATCAGGAAGGCTTCCTGGAGCTAAATGCCTCGTGCTTGGAAACCTGGAAGAATTTCTTGCAGATATTATTCTGTCAGATATTAGGCAAGTTACTGAAGGTATGTATAGTGTTACTAATTTTTTAGTATATATATGCATGTGTTGGTACTGTTTAGATAAATCTGGAAGAACTACATTTGAAACTAGAAATAAGAAGTGGGAGCATACAGAGGATTTTTATTTTCTACATTATACATTTTTATTGACTCTTTTCCAACTTTGCAATTAAAACAGAAAAAGAAAAGAGTAAGTGTTACCTAGCACAGGGATTCGGTGGCTTTGAAACAGGATGTTCCTGCCCTGGCTGCTGTGGCTCAGTGGAATGGTCCACAAACCAGAAGGCCATCAGTTTGATTCCCTGTCAGGCCACGTGCCTGGGGTGCCTGGGTTGCAGGCGGGTCCCTGGTTGGTGGTGAGTGGGAGCAGCCAATTGATATTTCTCTCTCTCTTTCTCCTTTCCTCTTACTCTCTCTGAAAATAAATAACATGTTTTTTTAAAAAGAAATAGGATGTCCCTGAAAGTCGGGCTTGCCTCTTTTTCTAGCCTTCATCAGCACAGCAGTCTTCGATCTAACAAGGCCCTTTGTTTCTACTCTCCCGATAGGTGCTGATTCTCTTTCCTACGCCTTCTAATCCATGTCAAGCCACAACCTGCAAAAACACTAAGCACAAAGAGTGTACATTGCATAGGAGGGGAGCAGATCCCACAGGTGGTCTCGCCAACATAAATTGGCTGACTTCTTCTTTGCTAAAAGGACCCCAAACCTGTGCAAGTGTCCACCCCTTCCCTGTAGGGACTCTGGAAGAGTTAACCCATTCCTCCAACTCCATTGTAGGCTCCTGGGGCCCTAGTAATGATAGTGTAAGGAGTGGGCTGGCAAGGAAGTTCTGGTTACAGGACCAAAACTTCACAGAGGAATAGCTCATGATCCTAAGAAAGAATTTTTGTAATATTTGGTCTTTTGCTGTCAATAGATGTGGTCAGTCAAAGGAAGACACCTGGAATGACCATGGCATTTTGTGACTATGGAGGACCTTAAAACACTCGGAGGATGGCAGAGCCAGAAATGGAAGGAGCAAGTCCACTGAAGTGATCATCATGTGTGCCTCGGTGTTTAAGCAATTTAATCGCACTTTTCTTTTTTTTAAATTTATTGTATTGATTATGCCAACCCGGGTCCAAAAGGCCACACACCATAGCATTCTGCTTGTGATGCTCTGGAAAAGTGACAACTTTAGCTAGAAAAACCAGGCCCATGGTTGCCAGGATCTACGGGTAGGGACAGAGGTTGATTGTGAAGTGGTGCATGGAGAGATTGGGGGTGATAGAAGTGTTCTGTCTCTCAACTGCGGCAGTGGTTGTGTGGCCATATATGCTTGTGAGAACTCAGAAACCTGTGTATGAAAAAGGCCTGGATTTTTACTGCACATCCAGTAACCTCATTTACTCAATTCACCCAAATAAAAACAAAGACCCCTGTCAAGAGAACTAAAGGATAAGCTGCAATTCAATAGAGCCCAACCATTTCACTAGAATATATACATACATATGAGGTCTGTTCAGAAAAAGTCCAGCCATTGTTAATATAACAAGAACAGTTTGTGTGACATCGATGTAACCAGGCAGCCATCGATGTAAGTGGACTGAAATGCACATGTGTGAACAATGACAACTTCACTGTACTAGTCTTGTGGGGGCAGTAGATGCCATTGAGTGAGCATGTGTACTGTGTGGTCATCACATTAAAAATGACTGAGCAAGTACAGCAAAAATCAGCATTAAATTTTGCATGAAGCTTGAACATTCCTCTGTGGAAACTACTTGGATGATTCAGAAGGCTCTGGGCAACTAGTGATTGGCAGCTTCACACAACAACACACCTGCTCATGCACCATGTCTTGTGCAGAGGTTTTTTTTGTGAAACATCATATCTCCCAGGTGACTCAGCCCCACTTCTGCCCAGCTTTGGTGCCCTGAAACTTCTGGCTTTT
>PVKM010009227.1:0-37339 GCA_004027735.1 Carollia perspicillata | reverse complement strand
CCCTCCCCCCCCCGCTCTGGTCACTGTCACCCTGTTCTTAATTTCAGTGTCTTTGGTTATATTTCACTTGTTTGTTTGTTTTGTTGCTTAGGTTCCTGTTAAAGGTGAGATCATATGCTATTTGTCTTTCATTGCCTGACTTATTTCACTTAGCACAATGCTTTCCAGTTTCATCTGGAGAACAGTTCTTTATCGAATATATCTTTTGCAAATATTTTTCCACAGACTGTTGCTTGTCTTTTTATTTTTTGACAGTGGCTTTCACAACATAGGTTTTACATGTAACAAATCTAGCTCATCAATTATTTTTTTCATGGACTTTATCTTTGGTATTGTGCCTAAAAGATAATAACCAAACCCAAGATCACCTAGATTTTCTCTGTGTTATCTTCTATGAGTTTTATAATTTTGCATTTTAAATTTAGCTCAATGATCTATTTTTAGTTAGTTTTTGAAAAGTATGTAGGATCTCTGTCTAGATTCATTCTTTTTTGCCTGTGGATGTTCAGTTATTCCAGTATCATTTGTTTAAAAGCTGTCTTTTCTCTTTTGTATTGTCTGTGTTCCTTTGTCAAAGATCAGTTGACTATAATTGTACAAGTCTATTTATGGGTTCTTTACTCTGTTTTATTGATGTATTTGTCTGTTATTTTACCAATACCACAAAGACTTTATTTCTGTAGCTTTATAGTAAGTCTTGGCATAATGTAGTGTTAGTCTTCCAACTTTGTTCTACTCCTTTAACATTATGTAGACTGTTCTGAGACTTTTGCTTCTCAGTGTAAACTTTAGACTCATTTGTCAACATTTGCATAACTTGCTGGGATTTTGTTTGAGATGCGTTGAATCTATAGATCAATTTGAGAAGAACTAACATTTTGAAAATATTTTCTTACTATCCAAGACATGGAATATCTATCTCTCTATTTGTTTAGCATATTGATATATTTCATCAGAGTTTTGTGGTTCTCCTCATATAACCTTATATAAGTTTTCTCACATTTATACCTAAGTATTTTATTTTTTCTATGGGTGCTAATGTAAATGGTATTGTATTTTTAATTTCAAATGTGATTTTTTCATTGCTGGCATTCATGAAAGTGATCGATTTTTGTATGCTAACCTTGTATCTTGTAACCTTGCTAAAAATCACTTACTAGTTCCAGAGTTTTGTTGTTATTGTTGTGTATTCTTTTAGATTTCCTATGTAGACAATTGTCATCCACAAACACAGTTTTATATCTTCCACCCCAATCTCATTGCCTTTTACTTCCTTTTCGTTGCTTATCGCATTAGCTAGGACTTTTAGTACAACGTTGAAGATGAGTAGTGAAAAGGGACAACCTCACCTTCTTCCTGATCTTAGTGGGAAAGCTTCAAGATTCTCACCATTAAGCACCATGTTAACTGTAGATTTTTGGTAGATGTTATTTACCAAAGTTGAGGAAATTTCCCTCTATTCCTAGTTTTCTGGGAGTTTTAAATTATGAATGGGTGTTCAACTTTGCTGTTTTCTGAGTATAGGTCTTTTACCTCCTTGGTTCAGTTTATTTCTAGCTTTATTGTTTTTATTGCTATAGTAAATGGGATTTTTCCTAATTTCTATATCTGTTATTTCATTGTTGGTGTACAAGAATGTCTGTGATTTCTGAATATCAACTTTGTATTCTGCTGTTTTGCCAAATTCACTCATTAGGTAGAGTTTATTTGGTGGAGTCTATAGGGTTTTCTATATACATTACCATATCTTCTGCAAACAATGACAGTTTTACTTCCTCCTCTCCAATTTGTATGCTTTTTCTTTCTTTTTCTTGTCTGATTGCTGTGGCTAAGACTTTCAATACTGTGTTCAATAGAAGTGGTGAAAGTGGACATCCTTGTCTTATTCCTGATCTTAGGGTGAAAGCTTTTTATTTTTGCCGATTGAGTATGGTGTTGGCTGTATTTGTCATACCTGGCCTTTGTTATGTTGATGTATGCTCCACTACTCCCACTTTGCTGAGTGTTTTTATCATAAAGGGGTGCTGTACCATATCAAATACTTTTCAGCATCCTTTGATACAATCATGTGATTTTTGTCTTCAAATGATACTTCATCAAAATAAAGAGCTTCTGCATGGCAAAAGAAAACATCAACAAAATGAAAAGGGATCAAACTCAATGGGAAAATATATTTGCAAATGATACCTCAGACAAAGGTTTGATCACCAAAATATGTAAAGAACTCACACAACTCCACTCCAGGAAGGCAAATGACCCACTTAAAAAATTGGCAAAGGGCCTGAACACACACTTCTCCAAGGAAGACATACAGAGGGCCCACAGATATATGAAAGGGTGCTCAACATTACTAGATATCAGTGAGATGCAAAATAAAACCACAATAAGATACCACTACACACTGGTCAGAATGGCCATATAACCAAATCAACAAACAACAAATGCTGGAGAGGTTGTGGGAAAAAGGGAACCCTAGTGCACTGTTGATGGGAATGCAGACTGGTGAAACCACTGTGGTAAACATTATGGAATTTCCTCAGAAAACAAAAAATGGAACTGCCTTTTGACCCAGCAATTCCACTGTTGGGACTATACCCTAAGAATCCTGAGACACCAATTGAAAAGAACCTATGCACCCCAATGTTCATAGCAGCAGAATTTACAATAGTGAAGTGCTGGAAGCAACCTAAGTGCCCATCAGTAAATGAATGGATCAAAAACTGTGGTACATTTACACAATGGAATACTATGAAGCAGAAAGAAAAAAGGAACTCCGACCTTTTGGGACAGCATGAATGGACTGGAGAATAGTATACCATATGAAATAAGCCAGGTGGTGAAAGACAAATACCGTATGATCTCATCTATAAGTGGAACCTAATCAACAAAACAAGGAAGCAAAATATAATCAGAGACATTGAAATTAAGAACTGACAGTAACCAGAGGGATAATTGGAGGGGATAATGGGGGGAAAAGGGAGGAGGGATCATCAGGAACATGTATAAAGGATGCATGGACAAAGCCAAAGGCAGGTAGGATCGAGGGTGGGAGGCGAGGATGGCTGGGGTGGGGAGGAGTGGAGAGGGGAAAATGGAGACAACTGTACTTTAACAGCAATAAAAAATGTGAAAAAAGAAGTCACTAATAAGGGAAAATGGTGTGGGGTATATTGGGAATTCTCTGTACAATCTTCCCATTATATCTGTAAATATAAAACTTATCTGTTTGTCTGGGTTCTCCAGACAATCAGAACTAATAGTATATATAGATAGATAGCCAGAGATATAAATAGAGATAGAGGTAGAGATAGAGAAGGGGAGATTTATTATAGGAATTGGATCACACTTTCGTGGAGGCCAAGAAGGGCCATGATCTGCTGTATGCAAGCTGGAGAACCATGAAAGACATGGGGTTGGGGACTGTATAGGGGCACTGATTTATGTCCTTGAATCTGAGGATCTGGGAAGCAGGAGCTCTGATGTCCAAGGGCAGAAGATGGACATCTCAGGTCAAGAAAAAAGGAAGAGCCCTGGCTGGGTGGCTTAGTTGTTTGGAGTGTGGTCCAGTACACTGAGGGGCTGTGGGTTGGATTCCTGGTCAGGGCACATACCTGGATTGAGGGTTCAGTGCCTAGTCAGGGCACATATGGAGGCAACTGATTTATGTTTTGTTTTCTCTCTCTCCCTTTCTAGATCTCTCTCTAAAAAAAAGGACAAAAAGGAAGAATTTGCCCGTCCTTTGTGTCTTTTAGTTCTATCTAGGCCCTCAATGGCTTGGACGAGGCTCATCCACATTAGGGAGGGCACACCATCCTTACCTAGACTACCAATTCAAATGCTAATCTACTCTGGAAATATCCTGTCAGACACACCCAGAAATAATGTTTTACCAGCTCTCTGGGTGACCCTTAGCACAGCTAAGTTGACATAAAATTAACCATTACATTGTTCTTAAAAATAATAACACAAATAAACATATATTTTTAGTATAAGTTGGTTCTAAGTATTTTTAAATTTCCATTATGATTTCATCTTTAACTTATGTATTATGCAACAGTGTTACTTTGTATTTACAAGTATTGGAGAATTTTTTATTTATCTTTCTTGTTATTAACTTCTACCTTATGATAAGTATAATATCAGTCTTGGAATTTTGGGGACTTTCTTTATGGCTGAGTATATGAACATTTTTATATATGATTTATGTTTGCTAGGAAAATATAAGTATTTCATACTTGTGAGAAGCAGAACTAAAAGTCCACTAGGTCAAACTTAATGTTTTTGTGGTTTAGATCTTCTACTTACTTGCTCAATTTTGTCTGTTCAGCCTTCAGTAGTTAGGAGAAGTGAGTTGAAACCTCCCATTGTGTGGTGAATCTAACATCTTCCTACTGTTGTATCAAATTTGACCTCACATATTTTGAAGTTCTTATTAGGTATTTAATTACCTGAACATTTTCTCGCTATGCAGTTAGAGTATTTATGTTTTGTCTTAATATCTTGGTTAATATGAATTCACCAACTTGTTTTTAGTGAGTATCTTTTTAAAAATATTTTTGCTTATTTATTTTTAGAGGCAGGGGAAAGGAGGGAGGAAAAGAGGGAGAGAAACATCATTGTGTGGTTGCCTCTCACACGCCCCCTACTGGGGACTGGCCCACAGCCCAGGTAAGTGCCCTGACCAGGAGTCACACCAGTGACTTTTTGGTTCATAGGCCAGTGTACAATCCACTGAGCCACACCAACCAGGGCTAGTTAGTATCTTTATGACAAGTTTTATACATTCTTTTACCTCCAAACTTTGTATCCAGTATGTTTAGCCGTTTCTTTGTAAATTTCATATATGTCAAAATTTATTTTTTAACTGGCAAGTTTAGTTCACTTGCTTTTTTTAAAAATATATATTTTATTGATTATGCTATTACAGCTATCCCATTTCCCCCCTTCATTCCCCTCCACCCTACACACCCTCTCCCACCCACATTCCCCCCTTTAGTTCATGTCCATATGTCTTAAGTTCTTTAGCTTCTACATTTGTCATACTATTCTTGCCCTCCCCCTGTCTATTTTCTACCTACCATCTATGCTACTCCTTCTCTGTACCTTTTTCCCCATTCTCCCTCTTCCCTCTGCCTGCTGGTAACTCTCCATGTGATCTCCATTTCTGTGGTTCAATTCCTGTTCTAGTTGTTTGCTTAGTTTGTTTTTCTTTTTGTTTTAGGTGTGGTTGTTAGTAATTGTGAGTTTGCTGTCATTTTACTATACATGTTTTTTATCTTCTTTTTCTTAGATAAGTCCCCTTAACATTTCATAAAATGAGGGCTTGGTGATGATGAACACCTTTAACTTGACCTTATCTGGGAAGCACTTTATCTGCCCTTCCATTCTAAATGAAAGCTTTGCTGCATAGAGCAATCTTAGATGTAGGTCCTTGCCTTTCATGACTTGGAATACTTCTTTCCAGCCCCTTCTTGCCTGTAATGTCTCTTTTGAGAAGTCAGCTGACAGTCTTACGGGCACTCCTTTGTAGGTAACTGCCTCCCTTTCTCTTGCTGCTTCTAGGATTCTCTCCTTAATTTTAATCTTGGGTAACGTAATTATGATGTGCCTTGGTTTGTTCCTCTTTGGATCCAACTTCTTTGGGAATCTCTGAGCTTCCTAGACTTCCTGGAAGTCTATTTCCTTTGCAAGATTAGGGAAGTTCTCCTTTATTATTTGTTTAAATAACTTTTCCACTTGTTGCTCTTCCTCTTCCCCTTCTGGTACCCCTATAATTTGGATGTTGGAACATTTAAAGATGTCCTGGAGGTTCCTAAACCTCTCCTCATTTTTTGGAATTCTTGTTTCTTCATTCTTTTCTGTTCGGTTGTTTGTTTCTTTCTTCTGGTCCACTCCATTGATTTGATTCCCAGTTTTCTTCCTATCACTATTGGTTCCCTGTGCATTTTCCTTTATTTCACTTAGTGTAGCCTTCATTTTTTCATGTAATTTGCAACCAAATTCAACCAATTCTGCGAGCATCCTGATCAGCAGTGCTTTGAACTGTTCATCTGATAGGTTGGCTATCTCTTCGTTGCTTAGTTGTGTTTGCTGTGGAGCTTTGATCTATTCTTCCATTTGTGCCATGTTTTTTGTCTTGTCACACCTGTTACATATGAGGGGCGGAGCCTTAGGTGTTCACCAGGACTGGGCAATCCAGTTGCTGGGTTGTGATGCAGTATGTGGGGGCCGAGTCTGAGAGGGAACAATTGTGCTTGCTCCATTCTCTGTTGGATTTCAGTCACTTTCTCTGCTCCCTCAAGCAAACTGAGCCTTTCTAGTGCTGATTCCCATATGAGTGGGCTTGTGTACATTCTAGGTCCCTGTGGGTCTCTCAAAGGAACTCTCCTGTAAGGCTGGGAGTCTCTCCCTGTGCCTCAACACCCACAGGTGTTTTCAATCAGTATTTTGAAGCTTTATTTCCTGGCACTGGGATCCTGGGTTGTACAGTCTGGCTCGCTCCGGTTTTGCCTGGTTTATCTGTGTGTGAATGTGGGACCGCCCAGTCAGCCAGCCCCCTTGTGCACAGTGCCTTGCCTCACAATTGCCACCTTGTTGGGTCTGCCTGTTGCCACCGTGTGCCCAGGGTCTGCCAGCCACTACCTGAGTGCCCAGGGTCTGCCTGCTGCCATCTTGCACACCCAGTGTGCCTTGTGCACCTGGTGGCACCACTTTTTGTGCGGCGACTCCTCTCCACTTGGCTGCCTGATGCCACCCCGCCTACCAGTCTGGATGAATGTGTCTATTTTAACTCCTTTGTTGTTGGACTTCCATACAGTTCAATTTTCTGTCAGTTCCGGTTGTTATTTTGTTTCTAAATTGTTGTTGTCCCTATTTTGGTTGTGTGAGGAGTCACAGTGCATCTATCTGTGCCTCCATCTTGGCCAGAAGTCTTTACTTGCTTTTTTGTAATAACTGTCCTATGTTTTTCTTCTACCATTTTATTTATTATTTAAATTTTTTCTTTTTTCTTTTTTGTGAATCAAAATTATTTTTATTTCTATGTTTATTTTATAGAGTACTAAAACAAAAAATATACATACATTTAATGAATTATATACTAAATTTTAACCATGAAGAACAATGAGGGCAAACAACTTGTTACCTTGTGAAGAAAATCTAATTTATCTATCTGAAGATATTAGAATGAGCAGAGATCTGTGTACATTAAGTTTTTTAATGAGTACATTACCACTGAGTATTCTGCTGGGCTCAGTAATTACATAAGAACTAGTATCATATGCTGATTCTTGCCACCCAGCTGTGTGATGTGGCACATTGGAGATATTTTAGACATAACTTAAGTATTGGATTTACGGATGTTTGTTTTATTTGTTCATGACTTTGATCTCTTAAATTTTACTTGGTAGCTGTGTGTTTTGCCACAATCTTGTGGGAAACTGGGGTCATGTGACATCTATATTTATCATAGAGAGCTATATTGGTGGCAGAAACAAGGAATGAGCACTTTGAATAGAAAGACAGGACATAAAACGCCAATCATAGTGCTTTGTATATTACAAGTACTCAAATATCCCTTCTTTATTTCTTGTTTTTATTAGTATTATTTTATTTCAAATTTGAATTCAACTCCTGCCCTGAAGTAGATGCTCTTCAGGCTCTTTCTAATGACTCAGCTGGTAAGTCCTTGTGGAAGCACAACCTGTCCAGAAAGTACCCAGCCACACACCATGAAAATAGAGATGTTTATTGAAGAAGATACAAGATACAAAAACATTTTACTTAGGACAATGATGCCTCAGTCCACTTTAAAGTAAGCATTCACGATCACTCTCTGGTTATGACCTCGAGGAAATCTGGTTCATTGGTAGAGGTATGAATCAAGTCATTTACAACTGCAACACAATGTTTATTGTGCTCTGGTAGCAGAAGCCATGGAACGAATTTTGCCATGACACATTTTATGCCAAGATCCTGTATCAAAATGTTGGACACAGTAGTTTTGGGAATCCCCAGATCAGCTTCTAGTTCTCACACTGTCAGCTGCTGATCATTGTTGATTGCAGCCTGTACACATTCTACATTCTCAGGTGTTTTGCTTGTTGTAGGCCTTTCAGAATGTGGATCACTTTTAAGATTCTTGACCACCTTTGAAGCATTTGTGCCACACTTTCATTTGTGCTGGACTCATAGCATTGTCTCCGAAAGCCTTCTGTGCCATCCTGTGGAGGAATGTTCAAAGTTAATGGAAAATTTGATGCAGATCCATTGCTCTTCTTGCTCAGTCATTTTGAATGTGATAACCACACAGTACACATGCTCACTCAATAGCATGTACCACCCCCAGTGACTAGTACAGTGAAGTCCTCATTGTTCATGTATGCACATTCCAGTCCACTCTCCTTGGCTGTCAGGTTACATTGATGTCACCCAAACTGTTTCATTATATTAACAATGTCTAGGGTTTTTTCCGGACAGACCTTGTATATATGTAGTTTGTACCCTTCCGTAAATTTCTTAAGGTATTCAGAATACAGCCGTTGTGAGGACTTTCATGTATATATGTTTTAAAACAGTTTTCATGAAACTCCTTAAGAAATATATTAGTTTTTTTCTTCAAAAAATAAAGTAAAAGAAAAAACACATAATTGATAAGCTTACTATTTTAAAAATTTCTTCCCCACAAGATCTTCCCTGTATGGTGAAATGATTTTCATGATTCTTGACTAACCCATCAGTAAGTTTTATATAGATTCTGGTATTTAAGATAATATAATCCATAAATCCCCCTAACTGATTATACAAATTTCCATTTCTTATAATGCACAGATGGTGAGTCAACAAGTGAGGATGCCTTGGTTGTCCCATTTAATTAAAATTTTTCTTTTAATTGAGTTAAAATACATGTACCGTAAAATTTATTATTTTAAACATTTTTAAATAATAAATACATATCAGTGATTTTCAGCATATTCACAATGTTGTAAAACCATCACAACTACCTAATTCCAGAACATTTTCATCACTATAAAAGAAACTTTGTTCCTATTAAACAGTCACTTTCTACTCTACAGTATCTTCAGCCCGTGGCAACCATTAATCTGCTTTCTGTCCCCATTGAAGCTCCTTCCTTTCCCTCAGAATAATGTGCCTACTGTGTGTCTCTCATGACCTCTGGGAGGATGCCAGTTCAATCAGCATACTAAATATCATCAAAGCCCATTTAATTTCCTACTTTATTTTTTTTTAATTTTTAAATATTTTTTTATTTATTTATCTTTAGAGGGGAATTGGAAGGAGAGAGGGAGAGAAATATCAATGTGTGGTTGCCTCTCATGCGTCTCCTTCTGGGAACTGGCCTGCAACCCAGGCATGTGCCCTGACTGGGAATCAAACTGCGATCGTTTGGTTCGTAGGCCCGTGCTCAATCCACTGAGCTACACCAGCCAGGGCCATACTTTAATTTTTTTTTAAATATTATGGAAATTCTAGTGATTTCTTTCTGTAGATAGCATAAAACCTTTGTTAAGCATCCTATAATGCTGTAGGTGTTCAATAAGTTGTTGTTGGGTGCACAAAATAATTTTCTTCCTCATTTTAAATCTCTCTCTTTCTCACACACACACACACACACACACACACACACACACATTTACATATAAAGCTAATTAAAGCCAATAATAACTTGTTACTTAAATTTCAGGCAGACACAGAAAATAGAATTAGTCACTAAGGTCCTTTACAGAACAAGAATTCTGTGAAGATACCCATTGGTAAAGTGAACAAAAACCATCCCTGTTTAGCTGGAACTGAGGGGTTTTCAGGGCACCAGGACAGTCTGGGCCAAGTCAAAAAGGGGTGTTCCCTCTGTCCCCTGAACAAATACATCTTTGCTGAATGCTGTCATGTAGCTGATCTACCATTGTCTCTGCCTTGGGGGTGTGGGCCTGAAGCTTCAGCTACCAATCTTGCTGCATTCCCCTAACTGCAAATATTGCTCCTGGAGCTAAGTCCTTCTGGGAACCAGGGCAGTTATCATAAACAGGATTTGAGCATTCCTGGGTTCTTGGTGAAATATCATCAAAATTTCACATCAGTTTATAATAAAACACCAATTATAACCTTAATCCAGCTTCCAAATCAATATCGTTGTTTTCCTGTTTAATTAAAAATGTTTTTCGATAGTGTCAGCTTTATGCTTATATGAAAGTTGACTCTTCATAGCAGTTTCTAGATTCTTCACAGGGCATTTGAGGGTTTGGGTATAGGGGAAGCAGAGGTGATCAACAGGGTGTCTTCTCTATCTGTTAGATATGCCTCTTTACCAGGGCAAACTAGAACCTGGCCCACTGTCAGGGCCAGTATCACCTTAGAATTCTACTGACCTATAGAGAGTGAAATCATAATGTTAGAATTATTTGGCAAGCATAGTGCCACATTATTTTTGGTAACTCATAATTATTAGTTGTTTATACAAAAAGATATTTAGAGAAGAAAATAAAAAATACTTATATAAATATCACTTTTTATATGATCTTTGTATTTTTAAAAAGTAAATCATTTGCATGGTTATGAAATTCAAACATTACATAAATGAACAAAATTAAAGGTGAACATTTTTCTCCTTACACCTTGAGTCTTTCCCCAAAGGGAATCAGCGTTAATACATTTTTGTCTCTCCTCTACTCCTTATATATCAAGAAATCAATCAATCTATCTATCTACTTATGCAAATTTTTCCTTTTATTTACACGAAAAGAATCATTGCATACACATTCTTCTGCACTTTGATTCTTGGAAATATTTCCATAATAGTCCAGACAGACTTGACGATCCTTCTTGGTATTTGCAAAATGACAACAGAGAGTATAGTAAAAAAGCATAAACCCTGAAGTCAAAGTCAGGGAAAGAGGAAGGAGGAAAGGGAGAGAAGGAGGAAAGATAGAGATGAGGGAGAGAGAAAAAGAATAGAATAGAATGTACAAGTAGGGGCATAGAATGTACATGTACATTCTGGAGAGTTCTCCAGAAAAGCTTTTATTCAGGTAAGGATTTCCACCTCATAGGAACATACTTTATGCTAAGATAGGCCTGCATGCCAGGCTTGATATCCATACCTTGGCCAAAACAGCTAAGGAGAGAAGAATATGGGTAGAGTTGAAGGTATGACTCAGTAGATATTCTCAGGACTGTAGAAATATTGCAATTCTTAATTTTACTTAAATCAATATAGTTTCTACTATGATCCCATTATGCTGGATTAATAAGAAATTCAAACCTTCAGAAACTACCTGTACTCCTAGGGTGATGCATAGGTCCTGTGGTATACAGGTGAGAAGTCACACACACATAGAGACATACATCTTTAAGTCTTTAGGTTAACTTTCACACTTATTACTGCTGAGAAGTTGTTCCTCCCAGCCCATATGCTACTCCCACTCTGAAGGCATGTTTAAGCATAGAAATCTTCCCTAGAATGGGAACTCCTGTGGTCAGTGGAAGCCTTTCTAGGGGCATCTCACAGACCTTCTCTAAGGTTTGTTTGGCCCACTCCCCAGGGCGCAGATCTGAAGATCTCTATTAGAATCCACAAAATGTGGCCCCTTCTGGGTTGTCTGTCCTTCAAGGTGACTGCCTTAAGGCACTCCTCTTTTTTGTGTGGCCCCAATGGCCCTCCAAATAATCAACCTCAGCTTACCCACTGCCAGCTTTCTCCAAGGTGAGGAAGCTCAGAGTCTTGTAAAATCAGCTGAAAGAGAAAAAGGAAGAGGGAAAAAGACACACAAAGAAGAAGGATATAAATTAATACTTTAAGAATTAAAATTTATATGGAATCACAGAAGACCCCACATAGGAACAGCGATCCTGAGAAAGAAGAAAAAGTTGGAGGAATCATGCTACATACTATGAAACTATACTATATGGCCACAGTAATCAAAACAGCATGGTACTGGGATAAAAACAGACACATCAATCAATGGAACAGAATAGAGAGCCCCAAAATAAGCCCACACCTTTATAGCAATTAATATTCAATAAAGGAAGCAAGCACATACCATGGGCTAAAGATAGTTTATTCAATAAATGGTGTTTGGAAAATTGGACAGATAAGTACAGAAACATGTAACTAGATCACTTTCTTATACCACGCACAAGAATAAATTAAAAATGGATGAATGACTTAAAGCTTAGACCCAAACCTACAAAAATCATGGAAGAAAGCATAGCTGCAAATCTCAGGGAATGCTTATAGCAATATTTTATCAGATATATCTCCCAGACAAGGGAAACAAAAGAAAATTTAAAAATTGGGCTATATCAAACTAAAAAGCTTTTGCACAGCAATGGAAATCAGCAAAATAAAAAATAACTCAAGGTTGGGAGAGCATATTTGCTGATACATCTGATAAAGGTTAATATCCAAACTTTATAAATAAAGTATAAAACTCAACACCAAAATACACAAACAACCCAATTTAAAAATAAGCAAAGGACTTGAATAGACACTTCTCCAAAGAGGACATACAGATGGCCGATAGACATATGAAAAGATGCTCAACATCACTAATCATCAAAGAAATGCAAATTAAAACCACAATGAGATACCATCTCACACCTGTCAGAATGGCTATCATCAATAAACCAACAACCAAGTGCTGGCAAGGATGCGGAGAAAGGGGGATGTTCGCACTGTTGGTGGGAATGTAGATTTGTGCAGCCTCTGTGGAAAGCAGTATGGAGATACCTCAAAAATTAAAAATGGATCTGCCTTTTGACCCAATAATCCCACTTCTGAGAATATCTCTAAAGGAACCCAAAACACTAATTGGAAAGAACATAAGCATCCCTATGTTCATTGCAACATTGTTTAAAATCACCAAGATATGGAAGCAGCTCAAGTGCCCATTGGTAGGTGAGTGGGTAAAACAACTATGGGACATTTACACAATGGAATACTACTGAGCCACACAAAAAAGAAAATTTTACTTTTTTTTTTGACAGTATGTATGGCTCTGGCGAACATTATGGTTAGTGAAATAAGCTAGTCAGAGAAAGATAAATACCATATGATTTCACTCATATATGGAATCCTTTTTTAAAGTATATTTATTGATTATGCTATTACAGTTGTCCCATTTTCTCCCCTTTATCCCCCTCTGTCCTAAACCAGACCTCCCTCCAGCATTACCCGCCCTCTTACTTCATGTCCATGAGCCATACAGATAAGTTCTTTGGCTTCTCCATTTCCTATAATATTTTTAACTTCCTCCTGTCTATTTTGTATCTACCAATTATATGTCTTATTCCCTGTACCTTTTTCCACATTCTCCCTCCTTCCCCTGCTCACTGATAACCCTCCATGTTATCTCCATTTCTGTAATTTTGATCCTGTTCTACTTGTTTGCTTAGTTTGTTTTTGTTTTGTAGGTTAAGTTGTAGATAATTGTGAATTTGTTGTCATTTTACTGTTCATAGTTTTAATCATCTTCTTTGTCTTAGATAAGTCCCTTTAACATTTCATATAATAAGGGCTTGGTGGTGATGAACTCCTTTAACTTGACATTATCTGGGAAGCACTTTATCTGCCCTTCCATTTTAAATGATAGCTTTGCTGGGTAGAGTAATCTTGGATGTAGGTCCTTGTCTTTTATGACTTCAAATACTTCTTTCCAGCCCCTTCTTGCCTGCAAGGTTTCTTTTGAGAAATTACCTGACAGTCTTATGGGAATTCCTTTGTGAGTAAGCCTCTCCTTTTCTCTTGCTACTTTTAAGATTCTCTCCTTATCTTTTAATCTTCGACATTTTAATTATGATGTACCTTGGTGTGTTCCCCCTTGGATCCAACTTCTTTGGGACTCTCTGAGCTTTTTGGACTTGTATGTTATTACCTTCACCAGATTGGGGAAGTTTTCTTTCATTATTTTTTCAAATAAGTTTTCTATTTCTTGCTTTTCTTCTTCTCCTTCTGGCACCCCTGTGATTTGGATATTGGGATGTTCAAAGTTGTCCCAGAGGTTCCTAAGCCTCTCTTCATTTTTTTGATTCTTATTTCTTCATTCTGTTTCAGTTGAATGTTTATTTTTTCATTCTGTTCCAAATCATTGATTTGAGTCCTGGTTTCCTTCCCTTCAAATCATTGATTTGAGTCCCGTGTTGGTTCCCTGTATATTTTTCTTTATTTTGCTTTGTATAGCCTTCACTTCTTCCTTTATTTTGCACATGTTCTTAATCATTTCTGTGAGCATCCTGATTACCAGTATCTTGAATCTGCATCTGATAGGTTGGCTATCTCCTTGTTACTTACTTCTTCTTCTGGAGTTTTGATGTGTTCTTTCGTTTGGGGCATATTTCTTTTTCTTGGTACACTGGTTACATTGTTAAAGGGTGGAACCTTGGGTATTTGCCAGGGTGAGCAACACACTTCACTGTGTTGTGGGGGATGACGTGAAGAAGGGGTCAGAGAGGGAACAATGCTGCTTGCTCGGCTCTCATCCCACTTTCAGTCACTTCCTCCACTACCCACAAATGAGTTGGACCCTTCTGGTGGTGATTCCAGGCAAGTGGGTTTGTATATGTTCTAGAGCCCTGTAGGTCCCTCCAATGAACTCTTCTGTGAGACTGGAGAGTTTCTTCCACTGCTGCAACTCCCACAGGTTTTTACAGGCAGAGTTTTTGAGGCTTTATTTCCCCATGCTGGAACCTTGGGTTATGTGGTGTATCTTGTCCCCAGTTGTTCCTCCAAGTTTATCCACATGTGAATATGGGACCATTTGGTCTGCCAGCTACTGCCTTGTGTTGAGTCTGCCTCACCCTGGTTGCCCATTTCTACCTCTTCTACTGGTCTGGATGAATGTTTCTTCTTTAGCTCCTTGGTTTTTGGACTTCCATACAGTTGAGTTTTCTGGAAGTTCTGTTTTTTTATTATTTTTTTTAAATTGGTTGTTGTCCTTCTTTTGGTTATGCAAGGCAGCAAAGCATATCAGCCTTTGTCTCCACTTTGGCCACAAGTCTCCATATGTGGAATCTAATGAACAAACTGAAGTAACAAGGAAAATGGAGACAGACTCATAGATAGAAATCAAGATGACAGGTAAGGGGGGTGAGGAAGTACAGGTACTGTGCCAAAAGGAAAAGAACTCATGGATTGGACAACAGTGGTGACTGCTAGAGGGAATATAAGGGGACTAAATGATAGTGGGAAAATACGATAAAGATTAAATTAAGAAAATAATTAATCTTGTCACATTAAGATGAAACCAGATCAGTTTTATTGGGAGACTCATTCCTATTGAAGAAGGCTGTAGTAAGTATAGCATTTTTATATTTCAGTTATGAAAATCAGACCATCACCTTTAGCAATCACAATATCCACTTTGGAAGAAACAGTGTCTACTTGTTACAGAGCTGCCAATACAGGACAGGGCAGCTTTGAAAGTGAGTATGAAACTGGGGCTGAAAATGCATAATGGTCAAGCTTATTCAGAAGAGAAAGTGAAACTTCACATATGTTGACCCAGTTTTGACTCCAGGAATCCCTGTAGAGTAGCATACATTCTATCATTCAGACAGGATGATTGGGAGAAGAAAATTCGTGACTGATTTCTATCAAACCTCTTCCCCTCTCATACCATGAGGCAGTCAGGGACTTCTTGTGCAGTACAAGCCAGAATATAGATTCAGTTTGCCATATGGGGGAATTATACCACCTGTAGTATAGAGTAGATTTTTCATGGGCTATTCTGGAATAATCCAGAAGCCAACATTTTCAGACTGTTCTTGGACTTTCTCTACTGAAATCCTATTAGTGGCAGGCTTGATTCTTGGCCAGAACTGTACTCTGCCATGCTTCTCACAGCACTTGGCACATAGCAGGTATGTAAACAATCATAGCTGAATGAAAGAATAAATGAAGAAAATAATGAATGAGCATGCAAGAGTGAAGCGGAGAGCATAAGTGTGTTAAAACCACAAAGATTAAGGTAATCTCCATGGGGATGCTATTATTCATCACCAACAGCTCTCTCTCACCAGAAGCAGAAAAAAAATCAGTTTAGGCCTATTGTTCATATTGGGCAGCACTGCAGCCATACTGACCATGAAAGGAAGAAACCAGTGTCTTCCAAGTGAAAGGAGCATTTCCCAGCCTAGGGGAGTCTTAGCTTTAAATCTCCACCTCTTCCACATCTTCACAATCTTAGCTGATTTATTCTCTTTTGGTTTTATGATCTGTGGCTTCTCACATTAATAATGCATTACTCATTTTAGCTATATAGATAGCAGGGTTGAACTAGTAACCTACTGGAGCTCAGAAGTGACTGACAGCCATGTAGACCTGGCTGCACTCAGAGGAGTCACCTGCTTTCTCATTCTTTTGGGTAAATTTATAACGTTGAACATTCTAATTTCTACCTCACTTTTCTCCCCACCTCCAGTGACCCTACCACCTCCAACCCTGGCGGTTGGGTAAATGAAATTGCCTACTAATTGAGCATGCTGCTCCTGCTACTCAGTAATGAGTCAGAGATTTGGCTGTGTCTGTTCTTCTGGCTTACCCCTCTCTTAAATATTCACAGTGACAAACTTTTTCTTTGGCTTGGGGTGACAAAGAGAAAAAAACCTCTTAACTTTTTTTCCAGCTCAAGACTTCAGTGAACTATTTTCCATCATCCTCAGCAAGACACAGTACTTTATGTTATGAATAAGTTAATGGGGAAAATATGAATGCTCCCCTGAGGTTTCGGGAGACATGCTGGGCATTTTGATCCTCTGAGGACTAGTTACTCTCTGAGTCCTTTGGACTCACTGAGCAATCTCTTATTTAGTCTGGTCCCAAGGTTGTGGGGATTACCCTGTCTGTCTCAGCAGCCTGCTATTGCATTTACCTTGAACTTGGACACCCTTCCCTACTGAGCTATCCTTAGAATTCCCTGAGGAGCTGTTAAGTGGGTGAATGGCCTATAGTAAATGTTCTCAAGTGCCAATAACCAAGTACTTCAATATGGCCTTTTCATATTTTATTTCATCTCTGGGTCAAAAATGTGCTTACCTAAAGAAGAACATTTTTCTAGGCATTCAGCTTGGTCCCTACCATCTGGCCTCAACATGCCTTAGCAATTTTACTTTCCACAACCCCTTCCCAGCCCTAAGTAAGCAATACTATCACCATGGCCTGAACTCTCTTCCTGTATAAAATGCTCTTCCCATCAACCAATCTAAATACTTTTTCTTAGAGATAGTTGGTGGGGACAACAGGACAAAAATTTCATGTTATTTCACAGTGATGTTCTTGAAATATTTATTCAACATTTTTAGCATGTGTGATGAAGGGAAAGGCTAATTTTTATTAGTAAAAATAATATAAAGAAACAGATTCACTTTCTAATTCTCTTCTAAGTGTTGAAAAGAGTCAATTTTCTGAAAAAAGTCAACAAAATCTTTCCATCTTTAAAATAGTTTCTAGTTTCTCTTAGGTTTTCTTTTATAATGTCCAAAGTCACATATCTTTCTTAGAAGCACATTATGAAATTTTAAATGCATGTTATTAAGTCTATAACATTTTCCTGGCAGATAATCCCCACTGAGCATTATTCGGGTTCAGAAATTCATTTGATTGTAAGTAATCTTAGGTGGTCAGTAAGGCCTATGGAGGTTGTACTTGAATGTTTGTGTCACAAAATATTCAATGGAAATAGATCAGCAGAGATCTATTTATTGAATACATAAATATATATGTATATAGATCTTAGATATATGTGATATCTAAAGCATATTAGGACCGTATCTTCTTAGGTAGAGGCAGAATTGATTTTACATTTCACCAATTTAACAAAGATTTGCATAAACAAACCTGAGTTAAGGGGCATCATATTTATGACTCACTCTAGGATTCATTTGGGCTCCTCATTTTATAAGTGACCATCTTAGGTGGTACTTTAGCTGTGCTAGATGCACATTGTTCCAGATCTGGATACTTCCTCTGTTAAGAATTTTTCACCACTTACACCTTCATTATCTCTCTCACCTTTACATTTCTACTCAAGATTCCAGTATGTTCTGCAACTAGAACTTTGCTACACAAAGTGTGGGCTACAGACTAGCTGCATTAGTATCACCTAAGAGCTTGTTAGAAATGCAGAATCTCAGACCCTACTCCAGAACTCCTGAATTATGGATAATTTATATGCACATTAAAGTTTATGAAGCTCTGGACTAGAACATACTGGTATTCTTTCTGGTAGCTTCCCATTTGTGACTTATGTATTATAAAAGGCAGTCGTCATGTTTGTTTTCTAATTCTTTTCTATCCCCTACAGCACTTAGCTAGACAAAGAGAAGGTGCTAGAGACAATTTTATTGCAAAATTTGTCTATTTTTAGTTGAGTCCAATCCTGAATAACAGAGGAAATATTCCTTTCATAGTTCTTACTTTAGTTCAATCTTTAGAAGTTTAAATTTCAATGTTTTTCTAGGAAGTAAAAGAGCTACTTTTCGTTCAAGGCCTATGTGATTTCTATGATTCTGTAATTGAGCTTCAAGGGCTGTTTTTAATTTGACCTCAAGCACAATTCATGAAGACAATTTTGACAATACTAGTTTCCCTTTGGGCAAAAATACTCCCATTGGAAATTCTGAAAGTGTCCTATTGAGTAAATGCTTCTTAATTTATTGCAAAAAGTGTATTTAGAAAACCAAATAATCTGTGACAGAACATAGAATTGTTTACTATTATGAAAGCCAATGAAGAATAAAAAGTAACCTGAACACTCCAATATTTTTTTTTAATAAAGAAGACAACAACTCGACTTCCTTGGTTGATCTATTTGCAGCACACATCAAATGTAATTGTGTAGGAGTCTTAGTCTTCTATTCACCTCCAGAAATCTGGACTGTCAATGTGAGACTTCAGTTCTTGTTGTGTGATGGCCTCATGGCTTCCTGGGATACTGGGATGATTAAGGAACAAGAAATGAAGGTGGCACAAATCTCTCTTTGGATTGTGTGTGGAGAGTTTGGAGTTATTGGGAACTAATTCTGAACAGGGACAGAGCTAACAGGTGTGTGGCTTTCAGATATTTGTTTGTTATTATTCAAATGTTCTCTGGGCATGTCCCTCCAAAACTTGCCTCAATCTTCTTGGTAGACTAGGGTTTGAGGGTGGATAGATAAAGGTGACTCCTGAAGACATAAAGAGTTGTGTTTAAACCACAATGGTGGGCTGAAAGCTCTCATTATTTGAGAGAAAAATACTTCTCTTCTTTAGTAGTGAAACAAAAGTGTGACCTGCCCCTAAGAGTGGTCATGTACATGGGTGAAAAGATGAAGTGGAACTTTGGAGGAAAGATGAGGGCAGCCAATGAAAAGGTCTATAAGCTATTTATGGAAGAGGGTGTTGTCTTAGGCATGCATCCCTTATGATACTAGTGGACTCATCACTAACTCCCTAAGCCCCAGTCACCCTAAGGTTTGATTGTCAAGACTGATAAGGCATGATGAAATAAGCACAAGGAACATTCATTCATTCATGAGAATTAACATCCATTTATTCATGAAAACAAACATGTATTCATCAGTGAAAACAAACATTCTTTCATGAGAGACTTACTGTGTGCCAGGCCTTGTGGTAGGTGTTGGGGATAGAGAAAGTAGTAAGATATCATTTTTCCTTTTGAAAAGTTCCTGGTCTAGTGGGGAGGCCAGGAAGTAGATATCTAGATGATATGGTAAATGCTGATGTGGAGACATATCCAAGAGGTAATGGATTGGGATTTAATATCTAGAAGTAAGATATAATATATTGGGACATCATTAGGGAAGGTATTCTGATTATTGGCCTTGATACTTCACCATTCCCCATAGCTATGACTTTTGCCATGTGTCTTTGCAGTTCCTCCCACAGAGTTTATTTCTCTACGCTTTGGTTTTAGACTTGGCCATATGACATGCTTTATCAGTGGGATATTTGCAAATATGACTCAAGCAGGGCCTTGAAATGTGCCTGTATGATTGGGTTTGCACTCTTATAATTCATATACCACCCTGAGAAGGACACATTTTGACTAGCCAGTGGTCCCAGGAAGAGGGTGAGACATATTGGGAGGTCCTTTGAGTCAGCTGGATCTGCAGCTTGAAGTGGAGCTTAGCTCTTTAGCTGACTGCCAGCCCGGAAGAAGGAGTAAAGAAAAGAGGAAGAGTTAGGCATGTACAATTATTTAATATTCATTCTGTGTAAAGCACTGTTTTAGGGACCTAAACATGAGAACAATGAAAGGAATAAGGCACTAGATCATACTGTGACTGGTTGGTTAATAAAAGTGTTAGCTATAGCTACCATTACTGAATGCTTCCTGTGGGCCAGGCCCTGTGTTGAAAATTTAACATTTTCTCATTTAGCCCTCACAACAACTGTTCAGTAAGTACTGTTATCATCTTTATGTTACAGAAGAGGGATCTAAAGCTCAGATAATTTTGTAATTTGCCTGGGGTCACAAAGAACATAAGTGACAGAACAGGGATTTAAACCTGACTCTGACTTGAAAGCTTCAACTCAGCTACTTGGCTACAGAAGTGTGGAAGAAGGCCTAAGTTGGAACTTTGCACAGGCCTGAATGTATCTGTTGGTCCCTGCCAGTCTTATCCTCCACCCTTCTGTGGGCTGTGCCCCACTAAGTCCTGGAATCAATGGAGGCTTGGCTTGATGAAGAGTCTCCTCACCAATAGTTTGAAGTACTCAATATAGCCTCTTGTTCTATTAGTAGACATGC
Source organism: Carollia perspicillata (assembly GCA_004027735.1). Lineage (NCBI taxonomy): Eukaryota > Metazoa > Chordata > Mammalia > Chiroptera > Phyllostomidae > Carollia > Carollia perspicillata. The sequence goes on along the minus strand of PVKM010009227.1, from coordinate 16,577 downwards.
CAAGGGGAATCATTATGTGCCAGGCACTATGTTAAACACTGGACATGAATTAGTGAAACTACTGTAATCACATCTGTTAACAGCTACCCTTTGAGATGGAGACAACTATTATACCTACTAGTGCTCTAGTTTTGTCAACTGGGGAACTCCAATCATCTTGTTCATTCTACACATTGTTACTGACCTCCTAATGTATGCCTGGATGTGCCCCCAGCACAAGGGAGTATGGAAATAAAATAGATGGGATCTCTGTCCTCATTAAGCTTACAGTTCAGAATACTTTCTACTAATCTCCTTTTGCAAGAGCCTGGTCCAATTCTTCAGGTTTGTTGGTGTCTGTTCAAATAGATCCATTAACACTGCTGCTTGGAAGCCTCACCACCTCCCTGCCCCACATTTGGCCAGACTTGTAGAGAAAGGCACATTTGTTGGCCTTAGGAGTGCTGCCCCCTCCTATACCAGCCCTTCTTGGCTTTAGCCTTCTCCGTAACTAAGAGTTCCCAGCATGCCCTGGGGTTGGGCCCTCTGTAGAGAGGGCAGAAGCACAGATCACTCTGCCATCCTTCCTTTGAAAGTTGTGATCCTGGGTGAGCCACTTTGGTAATTGGCTGCTTTGCACTTGCGGGAGGAAGTGATGTTTATTCCACTTTGTGGTAACCCATACTAGCTGTACAAATAGAAGCAAAGTTGATTTCTACTCCCAAGCACCCAGTGAAGGAAATCATTAGTGATTAGTCTTTACCAAAATGCCATTCAGAGTGCCAAATAACATACATGAAACTATTCTCAGAAAAATCACAATTTACTTAATGTGCTCTCTAACCAAATTCCCTTAAAATAGCTGAATTGTGAGGCCCTTGTAATGGTGTCCTTTTTGGAAATGGTAGCCTGCTTTTGATTCACAAGCCTTCCCAGGACATTTACTAAAGTTTGGGCTCTCTCAGAGTTCTTACAAAGCAGGACTTATGATCACATTAACAGAAAAATGTGGTCCAAGCCACAAACTGCTGAATCTAGCTGTTTTCATGAGGAATAATTTAATATTCAAATAATTAAAGAGCAACTCTTCTTCCTGCTCTCCACCCTTCCTCCCTGGTTCATGTTACTGCTAAAGACAGGCCATGAATCTTGTGATTGTCAGGCAGAGAGGCTTACTTGATTACCAACACAGTTAAGCCAGGCAGCAGAGGAGAAAGTACAATACGGCTCACTGGGTCATAATACCTTATAAATCAAATAGATTTTTTCCATATTCAAATGGCCATTTCACATTCTGGTTTCCAGCTAGTTTTATGAGTGTGTACTGTACATTAGATACACACCACAATGGACTAATTGGTACTGAAAACAAAGAAACACAGAGCATGGAGGACTCAAAATATAAGGAGCCTGTTGACCCCAGTCAGGCTTTCTTCCCTAATGAGTTAGTTATTTTGATTCCCATTTGGGGACAGCTCAGGTCACTAATAGCTTCTCAGTGTCCTGATGAAATCAGGGGATAGAGAAAGCATCCTAGTTGTTGAAGCTATCTTTCATGTAATTTTTTTCTTGGAAAAAGATCTTGGCTGGCTCAATATAAATTATCCTGGTTCTCACTGGATGGCCTGGGTCAATGAGGAGAACAGAGTTGCTAAGCAGAAAAAATGACCTTTAAGCATGAGTTGAGAAAGCCCTGGCATAGAGATCCTGTGGGCTAGTCTGGGTCTTTCTTACTTCAGGGAGAGTCCAATTCCTAATTTACATGAGTGCTTTAGGGAGCACCTGGGATAACACCCTGAGCTTCCTTCCAAGCTGAATCAGTACTAATTCTTGTCCTACTTAGAGTTCCAAGGATTTTGTGAAGCCAAAGAGATGTAAAAATGCTTTGGGAGGGGAAAAAGCATAACAGTAATTTGAAGAAAGTGGATGCTTTTCTCTTCAAGCGTGGTGAATATAAATTTAAATTAAATGCAATCACCAAAAAGTTGGAGAGCTTCTTTAAAACAAGGAGGAAAATGAAGAGGTTTAGATACATTTAGTGACATAGCATTTGCTCAGGGTTTTATAATCCTGGATGTCTTCTCCTACATGTTACACTGAGTGCATTTTGCTTTGTTCTTTTGGCTTCAATAAAAAGAATAGATAATAAATATGAAAAGCCTAGTTTACCCCAAGCTGGGAAACAGTTAATGCATTGCAGTATTGTGACAAATTCTGGACTTATAACAAAGCCAATATCATTCATGTGACTATACATTTTGCTAAAAGCTTTTGTAGAATGGGATATTCTAATTCAACCAATTTACTACTCCAGATTTACTACTCAGAGGTCAGTCTGGTAACTACCAGTAATTTTCACAGAGAGTAAGTTTGATGCCCTTTGGGTAGTCTTTTAAGGTGTACTTTGCAACACATGATAAAATATGACCTAAACAATAAAAGTTACTCAAAGGCAGGGCATTGAAACCCTGAGATGAAGTATATATGCTTCCCCTCTCTTCTTTCCCTAGCTTACAAAAATAACATTTTATTAACTTAAAATAATGTTAAAGCAAACCTCAGACAGCCTAGAAGTATGTAAAAAACACAAAGTCCTGTACCTTGAAGAGTTGTGCCAAGGAAGAAGGGACAGTACCACTCACCTGACTTTAGGTGTGAGTCATAGGGAGAGGGCACAATTGCCTGTCTCTACTATTTTTAATACCAGCAGACAGAATTATCTTCTTCTGATCCCTTCTCACACACTCTGAATCACCCTAGCATGAGGGGTCCCAGGCCAATATCCTCAGTGCCCTAAGATTATCTCTGTTCAGGCTTCTCTTGTAGTTAGAAAAAGCTTTCCTAAAATCTGAAAGTTCTTTCATTGCAGAACTTCTTTATGGGTGATTTATATACCAGAAAGAGATTCATGTTACTCTAATACTCTTATCAAAATCCATCATCTAAAACACTTTCTTGTTGTTTGCAGTGAGGGGAATACACAACAGGAAAAAAGTCAGGATAAGCCCATCTGTTTTCCTCAATCTCTAACTTCTGCATGGCTGCTGATAGGACAAGGTGTAACTGGTTTGAAATTTTTGCAGAGGCCACATGACCTCATGGGTTGAACATTTTCCAGAAACATACAATAGAAAGAATGATACATTTGTTTTGAAGATTAACAGCTCTGTTTATGCAGTGTTTCCGTGAGAAATGACTATGTTTTCTCCTCTGCATCACTGTAAATTATATACAATAACCATCATGTAACAGAAAATAAACAAATGTTAATATAATTGGGTGCACATTTTTTCTTGCTACATAATCTGAAAATGCAAAAACTCAAGTATAGGGATGTTGTAAAGAAAGTGTCTTACCTCTCATCTCAGCCCCAGAATAGACCAGAAGAATTAGAGTGGGTTTTGAGGGAGGAACTTATTTCTTTATGAAAAATATAATTTTTCTATAATCCTAGCTCATTGGGCAGTCATTTATTCTAGGAACTGTCTCCTATCTTATTCCTAACTTTTACTAAATTTGTTGCACAATAACCAATGATAGACATAAGTTCCATGACTGCCTCACTCACTATTATTAAGCAGCAGTGTGTGGACTCAGTGCTGAGTAAAAGAAATATATGCTGAGTAAAAGAACAGTGATAGAATGACATCAAATCATCATTCTTTTAATTTATATAGGCTTTACTTTAGAAAATGTATTTTGAACTACCTCTTAAGTTGAGTTACTGGAATCCATCTCTCTTCTCCTCATACTCATAGCCTCAGACTTTGCTCAGATCTTGAATGATCTGGCCCAGATCACAGCAGCCTCCTCCCCACTGGACTCTGCATCTTTCCTCTTCTCACTTGTCTCAATCCTTCATGTCATCCACAAAAGGAACTTTCTAAAAGCAAATGTAACCTAACTTCCGTACTCAAAATGCTTTCATATTTTTGTTACATGTGTGCTTTGTTAGGCCAGCTCAGTTTTTCAGACATTTTATATTTGAGAGCCTAGTCCAGGTCATCATTGGCCTAATTCTTATCTATGTATTAAGCTACTTTGTCCATTTAGTTTCCTTACCCTTAAGGCATCCAAGTGTATGGTCTCTAGCTAAAGAATAAATTATCATAGTACAATACTTATAATTTTCCCATTATATCAGTGTGTACTGTTTGTAAGTCCATATAAATTTGTATGATTTTTTAATGCCCATTTTGTCCAGTGAACTGTAATTTCCTGAAGGACAGAGACCACATTTTCCAGTAACTAACTTAGTGTTTGACACATAAAGTGACTAAATGGTAATAGAAAAATACAATAAAGAAAAAAAATATTTGCTGAATGAATGAAAATTCACACAATGATAGCCAACATATTGACTGCTTAGTGTGTATCTATTCAGTATAAAATATTTTACACACATTATCTCCTGTAATGTTACAAGAATTCTGTGAACAAGTGCTATATCACTTCCTTCTGACAGAGAAGAAGGCTGAGGAAGGTAATTTGTTTAAGGTTATACAGTTGTCAACTAAGAAACCAGATCTTCTGATTCTGAAGATCTTTTTCTTAACCATTATGTCATGCTACTCCAGACAAAAGAATTGATACAATAATGAATTATCTACATTTTCCCTGGGAAATAAAGAGGATTTTTAGTACTGATTAAAAATAAAGGAATTTTACAGAATCCCTTAAGGAGTTGTGTATACGCTTTCAAACAACAGAATGAAGACTTTTCTTAGAACCAGGGTCTGTGCTCATTAGGCCCCAGAGATGTTTGGTTGCCTTGCTGATGCATATCACCCATGTTCTCTTTTACTAGACTGGAATGTTTCTGTCAGTCAAGTTGTGCCCATAACTTTTCATTGGTTGGTATTAGTCTCTAAGACCTCAGACATAAGTTTTAACTGGGGAAGCAGAATTTAAATAGTTTCAAGAGAGTTACTTTTTTCTTACTCTTCCCACTAGAAAATAACTTTCCTTCAACTGTTTTCCCCTGTCCAAGATCAGATTTTCCTGTCCTTGGTGGAGTAAACTCAGTGTCAAATGCTGCTTGTTCTCTTCAGCTGGCTCTGGCTAACCTGTCAGTCCCTCAGTGGGCAGCTTCTAGAAAACATGGCCCTCTGTGTATCCACCACACTTCTTATAATGAATGCAGGTTGGGGATTCAGACAGGGGACCACACATACTTGGCTTTTCTTCTTGGCTCATCCACTGCATCCCTGAGTCATCCTAGACAAGTTATTTAAACATTCTGCTTCTCATTTTCTCCACTATCATAAAATGATAACCATTATAGTTATTTGGGAGAGAAGACTTTTGTGTCTGAGATGAAAGAATCATTGTAAGTGAAAAACCACATAAAGGCCCAGGATTTCAGTGAATTGCCTTGGTCAAAATATCCCCAAGAAAAGAGAACATGGGTTGACCTATACCATTATTTTCTGATTTCAAGAAATAAAACTGTCACTGAGACTAATAAAAATACTCTCTTCTGCTTAGGTGCCCTGCTCTTGATAGACAATGAGGGAAAAGGGAAAGACTTGCAAATTACCAAATGGTCATTTCCATCATCATGAGTGGATACTCCTAAAAGGTAACTAGAAGATTCATTGGTATCAATAAAAAGTAGTGTTGTATAGCCACTATGGAAAACAATATGGTTCCTCAAATAATTAAAAATATAATTACCATATGATCCAACAATCCCACATCTTGGTATATGTCAAAAAAAAATTGAAATCAGGGTCTGGAAGAGATATTTGTACACCCATGTTTATAGCAGCATTATTCACAGCATTATTGAAAGTAGCCAAAAGGTGGAAGCAACCCATATGTCCATCAAGAGATGAATGGATAAACAAAATGTGGTATATATATATATAATGGAATATTATTCAGCCTTAAAATAATTAAATTCTGACATATCCCATCTCATGGATGAAAGTTTCATGCCAAATGAAATAAGCCAAACACAAAAGGACAAATACTATATGATTCCACTTAAATGAAGTACCTGCTCATACTCATAGAGTGATGTTTTTCAGGGGCTGCAGCTAGAGAAGAATAAGAAGTTGTTGTTTAATGGGTCTAGAGTTTCGTTTTGGAAGAGAAAAAGAATTGTGAAGATGGATGGTGATGGTAGTTGCACAAAAATATGAATGTATTTAATTCCACTGAACTATACAATGAACAATTACTAAGACAGTAAATTTTATGTTATGTGCATTTTACTAAAATTTTAAAATGTTTTTATTTCAAAAATTAAAAAAGGAAAAGGAAAAAATAAATGGAAAGTGGTGGTTTGGGAGATCTTTTGTGTTTACTTAGGCCACAGTATGTCTACTACAGCCCAAAGCATTGTTTTTCCTATGGCCTTAGAGCTTCATACTGAGAATTAAAGGCAGGTCCTACCAATTCCATGGAATTTCTATATTGGCCATAGAATGCACTTTAATAAGAAAAGCACTTAGCATAATGCTCTCCATTTCCATCAATGCCATCACAAAATTAAGCCAGGTGGTGAAAGACAAATACCATATGATCCCACCTTTAACAGGAACCTAATAAACAAAATGAACAAGTAAGCAAAATATAACCAAAGACATTGAAACTGACAATAGGCTGACAGTGACCAGAGGGGAGAGGGGAGGGGATTATAAGGGAAAATGGTGAAGGGTTTGCAGGAACAACTATAAGGGACATATGGACAATAACGAGGGGGGTTGGTGGAAATGGGAGGGAGGTGAGGAGGGCTGGGCTGGTGGGGAGGGATGGGGGGGGAGGCAGAAAACTGTACTTGAGCAACAGTAAAAATGTTTTTTTTTTAAAATAAAGGCATTCCAGTTTCATCTTTGAAATTCCCAAACAGTCTTAGGGGCTATCCTAAGGTAATACAGAGCTATCAAATCCTAATGGGAAGAAAAAATGGTAAGTCCTTACTCTAAGGGTGGAAGGGATCAACAGTTGGTTGTGTTCACTTGCTTGGCAACTGTGCTGATTTCAGGCCCTGCTGGATGCTTCAACAGTCCTAGAAAAAGCCAGTTGTTTTTCATACTTTATGAGGAGAAGGACCCAAAAAAGATGCTTTCTACTAAAACAGTTGCTAGAGTGAGCTCCTGAGTCTCATTTTGAGAGGCTGAGATAAAAGTTACAGTATTATGAGATTTCTTGAAGATTCTCAGAAAAAGCAGGAAGTAGTATTCTATCACTCCCTTTGTTCCCCCAAAAGAAAATTAACTATGGGGATGGCTGGAGGACTCCATAAAACTCCATCTTCTCCATAAAAAACATGAAGAAATTCTACTAACTTCCATTAAATATAAAGAAAACCAAACTAAAGGGTTCCCAAATAGTCTGAACTCTATAAGGGCCCCTGGGAGGGGATGGGGGTTGGCAGTTCTAATGTCTTCCATTATTGTGGTTCAGGGCCCTGGGGGTACATGACTCTATTAGTGTGCCTCAAAAATCAAACAAAATCTTTCCAATGGTTCTTCTAAACAGGGTCAAGGCAGACTAGAACTTCTGTAAAAGTTTTATACTGCTCCAAGGAAAAACAAAAGGAAGTGAACATAGTGGTACAAGGTTCACAAAATAGATTTTTTTTTGACCCTGGTTTGGGCAGGTTGTTTCCAGGGCTTTTAGCCTATATTCCTCTTCATGTGCTGTGTTGGGATTTGTGTACTAAAGCCCTAATTATCAAGCTCTTGTTTGACCTTTTTATATTTCAGCTTTTGTTGCCACGTGGCTGGTGCCATCATGAAGCCTACCACCAAGGCCTTGGATAGCCTATAAGGCATCTTTGTGTGAATTTGACAAAGGTGCCCTCTCTGGGAAGATGCAGCTTTGCAGGGTTTTGTTTTGGGGAGCAGATGGTGGCCTGAATTTCATCCTCCATGTCCTCAAACAAGTACCGTTGTGCAGTAAATGACCTGCTGAAGTGTATGTAGTGGCTCTGCCCATCACCTGGTGATTTTCAAGATAACTTGAATGAACATACCAAGTTTCTTCTGCCTAATTAGGACCTTTCATGTCTGGCTTCTTGTCTAAATAAATTCTTCTTCTTAAGGTAACTGCCATTAGAAATGATACTCCAAGATTTCATTCCTTGTAAAGATTTTCTTGCCAATCTACCAATTTAAAATCGTGTCTATGTCACTTATGCAGTAACTATATATTTGAAGTCATAAAAGGGTTACTCCTGCACTATGAAAAGTTTTTATAAAGTTTAAAGGTCACTGGGTAAGAAATAGTTGAACTCAGTTTGGACTTCCAAAGGGCAAGTCCCCTTCCACAACCTAGCTCTCTAGTTAAACAGCATTCACAGTGAGCCCATGTGGAATCCTCATGTTGATTGCCATCCCATTCTACAAAACCTCAGACGTACGTTTTTGTTTTTGTTTTGTTTTTTTTTTTTTAGCAAAGCAGATGAACTTTGTGTCTAGGATCAGCATGGTGATATTCAACAAAACATACATCCTACTGGGTCCTGCTGTACTTACTCTTAACACATTTTAAGCAAACTATCTTACAAAAGCAAAGGATTGTTTGCTTGTAGAAAAGCACATGCCCATTGAAAGGTCGATGCCCTAACAGTGTATTTTTTGATGTGTATGTGGAGCTTGAGGTAATCTCTCCTTGCTCAGGCTTCTCTTGGGCTAAAAGGACATCTGAGTGACAAAAGAAGCATACAATTTAATCACTTTGTTGACAGCAGAGACAAGGACTTCTAATTTACAAATAGGTTTTCTCCCATAGAAGCAATGTTATTGCAATACACAGATTTGCCAATTAGTCTGCATCTGCCCAAAAGAAACAACAGTATTAATAATGTTCATTTTAGTTGGAATCAAAGAGTATTTTTGGTAGAATAATTTTAGTTGGAGTATCATTAGGATAAATAATGTATGCACATTTAGTTGGGAACAAAACTTATGCAAAATGAGTTGTTATTGAAATTTCAAAAAACACATTTTCTTTTTAGTGATTTAGATGGGTTTGGCAGTAAAAACATGGTTGAAAATATTTGTAAAAGTGAAGGGTGATTGGGGGGCTTTGGGGTTTTTTAAAGACCTCTAGAGGTTAATTATGATGATTTTCTATTTTGCTTTATTTCACTTTCTGTCTCCCCCATACTGATATATATAACTGGTGTGAAGAGGAAATTGGAGCTTGCAAATGGGAGAGTGAGAAAAAGTAGAATAGGGATGGGGGACTAAACCGAGAGCACGGGAAATAACAGAAAGAGACAAGGCAAAGAGGAAAAAAGACAACTAGCAAGAGCACCCAAAGTGAAATAAACTATGATATACAGAATCTACAAGGCAAGCTCTGTTGGCCACCCCAGAGCTTGTTAATGAAATTACTAACTGAAGAGTCACAGGGGTGAAATGACAAAGGTAAGGAACAAATTACTGGCTGTTTATATGCCTATGACCTTCTTAAATTAGATGTGTATGGCTTACAGAAGGCTTTTTTTCCTGGTTAAACAAATAAATTTACAGAAATGATGGAGAACAATAATTTATCAATGCTGGCTAACATTTATCAGGCTCTAATGACAAGTCAAATATTCAGCTAAGTGCTGGACACATTGTTCACACCTTTCTTGGAACAACTCTATGAGTTCCATGCCACAATTCTCATTTTGCAAAAGAGGAAGTTTAAGCATTTAAAATGCAAAGCTAGTCTCAAAGTTACAGAGCTTGTAAATGAAGAAATGGAGTTTAAAACAGAGAGTCTCAGTCCAAAGCCACATTATACAACTTTCATGGAAATTCTAGATAACAAAATAAATGATTTTAATTAAAGTGATAAAATCAATTAACACATTTTAAACCATAAGAGTGTTTTTGTGACTCTGTTAACAGTTTAGCTGTGTTTCTCAGAGAAAGTAGTAGATTGAGGATGGTTATTCAGGGTCCATTCTTCACCCTTTCTCTTCCTTCCTTCTCTGCTTCAATCAATAAATAATATTTGTTAAGTCCCCTACTCTGTGCCAGGCACTGTGCTAAACTCCAGGATATATGGTGAAGGGGATCTGGTACTGCTTTCAAGGAGCTCCCAGAGCAATACACAGATTCTGACAACACAAAGTTACCTGGATAGAAACTCCAGAGTTGTAGGAGAGAACCTTATCTACCTTTGGGGTTAGAAGCCAAGGAAGACTTCACTGACCTGAAAGACAAGTAGGAATAAAGAAAGATAGGGAAAAGTATTTGAGGTAAAGGAGCCTGTCTGAGCTAAAAACCCAGGGGACTGATATGTCATTTTACTTCTGAAACAGAAACTTCTCAGTTTCATATCACTCAGTGTAGTGCCCCACTCAAGTGAAGCATTTGTGGTTGGAAGAGAAAAGGGTTATGCTGTGGTGTCCTGGAGCCTGTTTCACATTTCTTTCTTAGTCTGAATTGAATGAGGTCAGGTTGGTGGCTTGAAATTGACTATGGTAAGGATTTATACCATGGAAATTGACAGCTACTACAGTTCCAGGTTTTTTATTTCCTGGAGATCTGGTTGTTAAACATTTACCAGTACACCAATGGACACTGGTTCCAGAGACCATCCTAATGTAAATATGTAAATAAATATGTAAATAAATATTTAATTCTGCTTCTCACTTAAAATCAAACGTATTTTTTCTGGTCTTTTACATCACCCACAGGCAGCTTCTCTTGAGCTGAAAGTACATTTGAGGTGAGTAATAGGGCACCTGCAGTGGTTTCATCACCTGGGTCTCCTTTGACTGTGAATCTTGCCACATTCACACATGCTAGCATCCTGTGAGTCTCCCCACCTTTGCACCTTTTAAAGTCAAACATGTTAAAAAAAAGTTGACAATCTTTGCCGTAGATATTAATGCTCATTAACACGCACCTACCCTACCACAGCTTCATTTTCACACCTGTAATTTGATTTGCATGAATAACTGAGTCTTCAATTGTATTTGCTTGAAGTAATCTTGAAGAAACCGATATTTCACTTTCATAAGCAGATCCTTGCTGCATAAACACAAGCAAACTGCTCAGAATATTATCATAGATTAACAATGCATTCAAAATACACCTTGCGCCGCTGACCTGGTTTCTATGCCAAAGGTCATAGGCTATGACCTTACAGGAAATAAAGAATAGACTAGAGGTCAACTAGGTCAAGCATATGACACTGTGTCATTTTTAGTCATTTGACTCCCCCTTTTTGTCTCTCTTTATTGATTTGGCAAAGATTTATATGCCCAGAGCAGACTGGACAAATTCCCTTGTGGACTGTGGATGGTGTCACTCTGTGTGTCCCTGGAAAGAAAGGCAGCAAAGATAGATAAACTCATATTGGCATGGTGAATGGAGCAGGTTATAAAAGGACTAGATCTATCTGATAGGTAGAAGAAAAAATTCAGTTCAACTCACTGCATGTTGGAAGTTTATTTATTTTTCATATTCAATGCAAATTAGTATCTTCAAATTTATCCCTGTGCTTTTTCAGTAGGAAGAAGAGATTTTTATCTGAAATTCATACCAAATGTTCTGGAGAATTGCATGAATATCTAAACCATTTTATTTCTGCAGATTTAGATGTTAATGTCTTGATGCACAGGCACTAAAATCACTTCTCAAAATGAATTGAACTGAAGCAAAGCTGTCCCTTTCTAAGAGTCCATCAAGGAATGAGAAGATGAAATAGAGAGAGGTGGTTAGATTACCCAACTAACTGGCTGGGATAGTTAATCTACCTTTAAGGGGTTATATTTTGGTGGTTATTCTACCCCCAAATCTACCTTTTTAGCCCTAAATTGTTTGTCTATAGTCAATAAACCACAATTAAAACCAATAGAGCATTGTTGTTAATATCAATAAACCAAACAGTAGGATTTTTTAGAAAGGAACTATGTAAGATTAAACATAAACCAATTTTCCAAAAATGCCAATTACTTGATTTCCTCACCCCCACCTAAATTTTTTCCCATTTCTAATTTTGAAGACAGTGTAAAGGAATTGAAAAAAGCATGAACTAGGGCCCAAATCCTAGCCCAACTGCTTTCTGGTCTTGAGCTATTGAGTATTTTACTGATCTCTGTGTTTCAATTTCTTTATTTGTAAAATCAAGACAATAATATTTATTGCCTAGAATTGTTGCAAGGATACAGGGAGATAATGCATTGCTAGTTTATAGTAATGTCTTTGTACATTTAAAGTGTCATTCTCAGGGTCTAGTTTGGAAGTTCTAATTTAGTATGAAAATAAGAAAAAATTCATGATGAAAGACTTTTATAGAAGTTATTATGCCATGAGGGGAGCACTGGGAGTAGGATCATTATACCAGATATTCAAGCCCATATTACTTTTGCTATGATGCACATGGGGAGGACATTGCTATGTTTTCAGAAAGATATTTTTGTTACCTCTCTATGCAAAAAGTTTTATAGTTTTTCAAAAGCCTCCACCTTCCTTCCTGTCTCAATATTTAACAGTATTCTTAAAATTCCTCTGTCCTACAACTTCATGTGTTACACATGAAAGTCATAGCAAAACCCAGTTTCCAGGAGTTGAACTTGTCTTTTTTTCCATTAACTACCCATGGCTAGACTTGATTATATCACTATCTAAATTTAACAATATATATCCTCTTATCCTAGATTGACTTGTGACTTGCAGAAGAGATTTTAGGTTTTTCTTTATGTATTTATAGAATCTTATTTCAAATGAAAGATTTTTTAATATCACCATAAACATCTTCATAATTGAAAAAATAGTACAAAGTAGCTTTTCAAAATCCACTCTAAAGCCCTCAGGGTTCAACTTTTGATGTGATAGGGTTCCTATCACATCAGCTTTTTCCAAATTAAATTTAAAATGATTTAAGAGCCAGATTAGGAAAGGCTCCAGCGTCCTCCGTTTGTGCCAGTCACACCACACACACCACCAGTCACTTAGAGTCTGTGCTCTTAGCTACTTCTGGTGAAAGCCACTTCTGGTGTCAGTCATTTGGCTGCTACATGGTTACCATCCCTCCTTGACTCCACAAAGCCCCCTCATGGCCCTAGTCTGCTCCATCTGCCCACTATTGCTAGCTCCATTACAGTATAATCTTGCTGACTCCAGGTTACTGTGACCCAGCAAAAGAGCACAATCCCCCAGACAGGTGGGATTCAGGTTTTCACCCTCAATAAAACTACAAATACCACTCTTCTCCCCAGGCCTGGGGACTCCGTCTCAGGCACCAGCACATCCTCTTTTCTCCTTGAAATACGAAGTGGTCATTTTGCTCCTTCTATCTTACTTTGTGACGTCACTTTTGGCTGGAATGATACCAACTCAGTATGGGTTTTTTTTTTTTGGCTTTATATAAGTGAGAATATATTAGTAGTTATGCATGTCTCTAAAAAGAAATTTTTAATTATTTTTAAATAAATACTTTTTATTTATCAGTTAATGTCTTTATCAGCCAGGGTCCCATAAGAATCAGATGGCACATTCCAGGATGATTGAAGAAAAAAGGACTATTTGTAGAATTGTGGAGAGAGTTAAGGAAACCAACAAGGTTGGTGGGGCACCCCAGGGACTAATGAATGTAGGAATCCATTACCACCTTTAGAGCTAAAAGGGAAGGGCACGGTTCCTGGAACACAGAGAGGTATTTGCATTTCTAATTGTAGACTGGAAAGTGAGATCCTTTGTGGAATGGTCTCTTTTTTAAATGGGTGTAGTTAAAAGAGGACTTATTTAGCTGCAACTTCTAGTATTCCACTCTGGAAAGCATCCAGAAAGAGATGGTAAATGGTAGTCCATCTATGGTAGATGGACTACCTGACCAATGGCTGTAGAGTTGATAAAGAAAACTGACTTGGCAGGGAAGTAGGGTGGGTGTAGGATACATTTTCTGATTTCTTTTCTTTAACTCTCTGACTTCCTGTCAGTGCCTCACACTGACTCAATCCAAACAGAAGACAAAGTTACAGTGAGCCCAGCTGATGCATCACCATAGAAGGCAGCCTCAGGGCACAGAAAAAGATGGACAGGGGAGGGACATGGATCTGTAAGAGAAAGCTGAGAAAAATTGCCAGAAGAATATCTTTTAATGACATAGACATATGAAATGGGTGAAAAGATTGAGTATTAAGGGAAATAAAGGATGGGTGCTGTTCAACAAAAAAAGGAGGAAAGGATGAAATGAGTCAAGAGGGACAAGGGACCATCTCTTTCTGGATGCTTTCCAGAGTGGAATACTAGAAGTTGCAGCTAAATAAGTCCTCTTTTAATTATACCCATTTAAAAAAGGGATCATTCCACAAAGGATCTCATCTTCCAGTGTACAATTGGAAATGCACATTTCAATTACTTACTGAGACACCTTCAGACCACCTACAACCAGGCAATCAATCCTCAAATGTGAAGACCGATGTCTTACACTTTACTATTTTGCTGCTGGGGAATAAAAGTAGAAAAATTTTAGTTATTACCAGAAGCAAAGCAAATCACTCCAAAACTTGGTGTTAAACAAAAATTATTTATTATTTCTCACAGTTTTCTGGATTGACAAGGCTCAGCTGGGGCCATCCTGTGCTCCATGTCCTATAGCTGAAGTAATTCATGTGGCTGCATTCAGCTGGGAGCTTGGTTATGATCAAAGCTGGCCTCTCATCCTCGGAGTTTTTCTAAGTATGGACTCTCAAAAATTCTCAGTCATCAACCTGACTTTCTTTACAGCATGACAATGATCTTCTGAAGGCTATTCTGAGAAGACAGGTCCCAGCATACAAACATTCATCCATATCAAGCCTCTGCTTGTATCGTGCTTGCTAACATTCCATTGGCCAAAGCAGGTCATGTGGCACATGACCAAACTCAAAAGTATTATGAGAAGGGACTATAGGAGGGCACAAATAATAGGGAGGTATAGTCAGTTCATCAGGGGCCACTAATGTAAGTTCTCCAGAAAAAGTGAGAGAACCTGGTCCCTAAAGAGCAGGAGGGGTGTGTCATCACCAAAGTAAAATGGTGCGCAAAGGAATGGAGAAAACAAAAACTTGCTAAGATGATCCTGTTACTTTAGTTTTGTGAAGGTAAATATGCTCAGAGATTTGTTTCTGTGAGCATAGGCAGCACTGCTTCCATGTTTTTTGAGGGTTTAACATGGGATAATAATGCAATTCTTGATCCAGGAGAATCACTATTAGAGCTCTCAGGGTAGCCAGTTTGCTCTTTAGGTTTGGGGAAAAGGAAAGAAGTGTCTAAGGGAGGGAAGAGGAATGGCCAGAGGATGATTAGTATTGGCCAGAGGAGGAGGGTGGAGCCTGGGGACATTTTGCACAAGCTAAAATCAGCACAAGACCAGAGCCCAACTTCTTACGTTGAGCCCTGGACCTAGGAAAATGGAGCTTATCAGAAATCACAGTTTTGATAAGTTTGGCAAAATATGAGACATTTATTTGACAAGTAGGATGCATTCTGCTTGTGAATGGTTTCTAACACTGAAAATTTTGAGTTTGGAGGGAAACTTCACAAAATAATTATCCCTCATTTGTAATGTGAAGTCACCCTGCTCCTCTGTTCCCATCCAACCTAAGGGTAGTAGCTGTGAGTATTCTTACATTTCCCTCAGCCCTGAAGGGGTCCCAGGGTATGGATGTGGCATGTCAGTCTCATATTGACTTACTAACTACAAACCTAAAAGGAGTCTTAGATGCACACATGGATAATTTCTGTGTGCACTATTGTAAAATCACCCTGTTTGTTAATGGAGTGGGGGATGTACTCTCAAGCCCAATTGGGAGATTCTGGATCTCCCCCTTTTGTTCCAACATGTCTCAACATGGCCTTATGCTTTCCATTTGCTTTGGAGTGCCAGATGCAGAGTAAAATGTTTAAACACATAAACCATAGCTTTGAAAGATGCAGTTGAAAACCTTCAAATGAGTACCATATTTTAAACATCTGAATAAAGGTTAAATTAAAATAATTCTTTTCAGACACCGCCTTCTGGGCCAACTTTAGAGCCACATACAAAAATAGGTTTTTTTAAATTTCATATTTACAAAAGCTGAGGCTAAAAACAGCATTACCAACCTTGATCACTAACCTTATGCAACTGAATAATGTTTTATTATTCAAATATTTCTGCAAAGAAAATAAAAGATTGGCTATAACTTTGGGGTGAGGTGAAGTTGGGGGAGGAAAAGAATGTGTCATTGACACTAAAGACAACTCTGGAAAATAATTTTAAAAACTGATTTGAAAAATGGTTTGAATAAGGGTATCATTATGAAATAGTCTTATAAGTTGTCTAGTTCAATAGGAGACCATACATTTATGTTTTAAGTTCTAGCATGTCTATCTAAATATTTTTTCTTTATCTTAATATTTTATTAAATGGTTAAAAGGTTTGTATCAGGCAGCCTTTGAAAGCTCTACAATGCTTTCTGCTTGCTGGTATTCACATTCTTGAGTGGGGCCTGAATCTAGTGACTTGCTTCTAGTAAGAATACAGCAAAGGTGAAGAGATGTCACTTCTCAGACTAGGTTACAAAAAGACTGGTTCCTTCTTGCTTGTGATCTCTTACACACTCTTTCTCTTTCTCTTTCTCTTTCTCTTTCTCTTTCCCTTTCTCTTTCTCTTTC
>PVKM010009226.1:0-37365 GCA_004027735.1 Carollia perspicillata | reverse complement strand
TGTAACCTACACATATCCTCATGCATACTTTAAATCATTTCTAGATTATTTATTATAACTAATACAATGAAAATGCTATGTGAATATTTGTTACACTGTATTGTTTAGGGAATGATGGCAAGAACAAAAGCCTGCACATATTCAGTAAATGTAGCCATTGTAGGCTTAGCTACATAGTACATGTCAGCAACAACATAACTTTACAAAAATATATGTAAATTATATATAATATATAAATACATACATGAACATTATATAGAAGTTATATATCATGTGGTATGTAAATTATACATAACATATAAAATACATTACGTATTATGTAAATTACCACACATATGTATATGCTAGTAGAAGAAGTCAAAGATGTAAAACCCATGGATACAAAAGGACTACTCTACTTCTATTGAAAGATAGAAATAAAACACTAAATACATGTGCATGAACTTGACTTTTGGGATTTGGGAGATCCCCATATCTTAGATTTCTGGCATGAGCTTTAGGTCTCTAATACAGCTGTGTGGCACAGAATAAAATGCCATATTACTGAATGAATCAGAATCCTTTGAGAAGGCAACCTACAAATTTTCATTACAAGACAGATGGACTAGGGATGGGAGACACACAAAATCCTATTCTAAAATGAAAGATTCTCTATATGAGGTGAATAAAAGAATGAAATCTTAACCACCATTCTGTGCCTCTTTTGAGCACCAAACCAAGGCAGAAAATGATATCAAATGGTACCAAGGGAATAGAAACAACTCAGATTAATCCAGTGGTAATGTTGAATTTTTCAGACAAGATAACATTTGAGACAGAAAAGAGCAGAGGAAAGTAATTGATCTAGAGATGCTTGAACATGCCCGATAGTCTAGACAAAATCCAGCCTAAAAAAAGGCAAGGGACTTTTGTATTGCATATGTCATTGCCTGAATTAACTGGGAAACCTCTGTTAGGGAACATTTTCCAGAAGTCATTCCATACTTGCCCCTTTCTGATTCTTGTCACACAGCTTCTGTCCATTGGGTATGCTTCCACCCATACTTTCTCTTGGGAATAATTCCATTAGTCTTTCCTGACACCCTTTGAGCTACCAGAAAATTTTCAGCACAAAACTCTATATGCCTTTATGATCCTTCTCTTTCATATGGGAAAAAAATTAAGTAGTCAAAGAAAACAATCTCCAGATTATTTAATGGAAACTTATGCTTTTCTTTCCATTTGCTCTCCTGTGAGCATCAAATTAGTGCTAATAGACTGTATGCTGGTACACTAATGCCCCAGAGCACCCAGGAGAATAGTCATGGAGTATATCTCAGGGACGAGATGAACATATGTAATAGAAGGGATATCCTGATGACAATCAGGATACTTTCAATGGAATGTTATTTACACAATTACACAGACACCATTGGTGGTACTAGTCAAAGAAAAAGCCTTCCAGTACAACATTGCTCATTTGGGGTTGTCATACACTTGTACTTTAGAAATTTATACATTAGAAATGTGGCTTTTAAAGATTGTGAGGGTTTTTAAAAATCTCTCTGTTGTTTCTAATTTTAATCAGTAAGGGATTAGAAGCACCAAACTGATTAATATAGAAGACATTCTGTGAGTGATTCTGATTCAGCATAACATCCTAAACCATCCTACTGGGATCCATAGGAAAAGACAATCTCATGTTCTCTCTAGCTATAGTAAGAAAGCAGAGGAGAAAACAAAGAACCTTCATTTAAGAATGACAAAACTTGCCAGTGCCTTAGCTACTCTTTAAAAACTGATCTTTAGAATTAAAATAAAATCATAGCATACAATGCTACCAGTGTATATTATCAACCTATAAAATCTTCTCTAAGAAAATAATGCCTTTCATATAAATGTCTTTTAAGTAAATGCAATGTAAGGGAACATTTTTCACACTGGTCAGATTTTTTTCCATCCCCAGTGTTGACACCACGGTCCAACCCACCATCTGTTAACTGTTCACATGCACATAATTAAAACATCACTTCCTGTTGCCTTTCCCCTTTCAAATCTCCGTATTGCTATCAAAGTGATCTATTTAAAACACAGATTTTGCTAATCCTCTGCATAATTGTTAATGTTATTAATTTCAAAAAAAAAAGAGACCCCATTTACATGGTCCCTTTCTTCCCTTTAGTATCTTGAATGATTACGTACACATCTTCTGATGGAACAGCAAACATCAGCTTTTTTTGTACAACAAATAAAACCCATCCCAAAGATGACTAGGCCTTGGGTGATATGGCTCTCAGTGCTCTTGAACTTTATTTCTGCCAGATCACGCCGCAGTCACACTGGCCAACTTTCAGTGTCTCAGAAGCACCCAATTCTTTCACTCTTTAGGGCTCTTATTCCTGTGTTTTCAGTTTCCCAGAACACTTTCCCCTGGTTTTTCAAATGTAATTCACACTGTGGTTTTAGGTACTATAATCATCATTTAACAGGTGATGAAGTAGACACTAGGGAGATTAAATAACTTGCCCAAAGCCTAGTCAATAATAAAGAGGTGGAAGAATTAAAACCTCAGTGTTCTAACTGAAGTCCTGGGTCCTTCGACACCAGCAGGTCTCCATCTCATTGCTCTGTAGGCGTAAATGTCAGGCGTTTCCTGATCCACTGTCTAAACTAGGCTTAGCAACCATCCTTGTTATATTCTATTTCTTCCCTTAGCTTCTGCCTCATACCATTTATCACAATTTGTATTTTATGATGGTGATTTGTTCTGTGTTTTTGTTGTTCACCAAGTCATACAATTTCTGAGAGCAAGAACAATATATACCCAGCTCATGTACCCACCTTTCAGCATAAACACATGTGTAGTACATTTTCACTTAACATAATATTAGGCACTCTGAGAGGCCAGACAGATGTTGGATATGCCTGTAACTCTTGAAATGCCACAGAGTCATGTCAGTTATAATAACTGCTGTTTTCTGATTTTTCACTCTGGTGCCATCATAACAACCATATTACAAGGTTCTCTTTTGTGAAAAAGGAAACAGTGTCAACAATAAAAATAACAGAGCTCTTTATATTGTTCAAGATAAATCAAATATCTTTTATTTCTAGGCTATCTCATTTTCTTCCCCAATTTAACTAGTTTTCTTGATTCATTCTCCCACTTTTTTATGCTTCTTAAAACCATCTAGTTGTCACCTGTTTCTAAAACAGTTACATCAGAAACTTCAGACTCTCAAAATATTTAGAATGAGATAGAGGGAGGACCCAGATACAACTCATACTTTGAGTGAACTGGCCTGGCCTAGAGTGGCTGATTGTCTGAGAGCATCAGTTAACAAATAACATAAAAAGCACAAGCACAGAAGTCTAGCAACTATGATGTATTATTAAGATGAAGTGGAGTGCAGCATTTACCTGACAGGTCATAGCCAGGAAAAATATTCCTGCAAACAGGCCCATTTCTCCTCAAAATGTGTCTGAGGTGAAATGGAGCATCTTTTGTTTTACACAAGGAAAGTAATTCAAGAGAATGGCACTTTAGTGGTATATGTCTTCATGGCCTAAAAACTAAAGGGTTTGAAATGGGATGGGAGTAAAAGACAGAAAACTGTACTTGAGCAACAACTAAAATAAAATTAAAAAAAAAAGAAATCAAAAGGTTAAAATTTAAATAAAGTTGGAAAACTCAAGGGTAGATAATTTTAAATATCACACTTGTTTTCTCTTTAATTAATGATTTTTCTTCTTTAAATAAGAAGAAACTACATTAACCACGAGATACAGCATGGATAGAGCAAAGGGGGGAATGAGGAAAGATAATAAAGGTGTGTGACCAGAACATTGTCCTTATCAGGAGAAAAGAACATCACAAAGAATAAATAGAAATTAAAATGCATTATCATCATCTGAGTATTACTGCATAGTTGGAAATATTTGTGTTTACTAGAAGTCCTGACATCAGTGATGAGAGATACACATGTTTCAGTTTTTACTTTAAATGGTCAGAGTCAAAGTGCACTGTGGGCTTTCCAGTGAACAGCAGAATATCAAGGGTCCCCGCCTTAAGGAAGTATAGTGATAATCTGAGGATTAACCTGACACTGAAGAGAAATATTTGCCTCTTGCTAAAGCTCCTTCATTTCTCAATGGGATAGAATTCCCAAAGCTAGGTCATTACCATATTTTGACTTTTAACTCCTATCTTTATACCATTTGTGAACACATTCGAACATGCAAAAGGTGAGAAAATACCTTCTGCACTGATTTCTATCTTTCATTTAATACACACACTTTTTGCAATATTCTGATGACATTTTATTTGAAGTGTTCCAAGTACAAGAAAGGCACTAAGAAGAGGGTTTGAAGTTGGCACTGGATAAAAAGACAACCTTGAACTAATTTTAAAGTTTGCAATTAGTAGAGATCACAGTGTGGCAAGTAAAAGTTTTAATGATAGACTGGTCCAGGCCTTGAGGTAAATTATGCATAATTATTCATAACTGCTATTTTTGGCTTGCCTGATTTGTCCTAGACCTCTGGCTGAGGAAACAATTTGAAATAATTAGTGTACTAGTGCATTGACAATGATGAATGAATTGAATACTTCTTATGCCAAACATGGGTCTTGATAGGAAGCAGATAACTTTGGCAACTGTGGTATTTTGTTATCGGATGTCTGAAAGTAGAAAGTTTGTGGGTTGTGTGTGTGCATACGTGTTGTGTGATTTTCATAGGTTATTTCTTAGGTTTCTCTAAAGACCTCAATCATTAAAAGGGACCATAATTAAAAACAAACCAAAAATTGAAATGAAAACTGTGCATTTATTGCTATAAAACTTATAAATTCTTTATTTATTTATACCTAATTTTTGCATGTTTAATGTTGAGAGGTAGAACTATGGTAAATATAAATTAAATATAATTTCACAGTAATTAAGAAACTTTTGTTAAAATTCAATTTCATGGAAACTTAGAGTTTAGCATCAACACTTTATTTAAGTAAAAAATGTACTAAATGTGATGCAGTTTGAAGTTGTTTTTAAATAATTAATACATAAAGATACTTAGTAATTTATTTCTACAACATTATTTTAGACAGTAAAAACAAAATGAATATTTAGCTACATACTAAATTACTACTGCTAGGTAAAAAAACCCTTATCTTTTTACTTAATATATAAAATAATTGTCAACTAATATAATATATAATTTTTTTAAACAGAAATGCTGAGTAATTCTTGTGTACCACCAGAAGTTAAAAGTAGGAGAAAAATTAAAGGCATCTCAAAGATCTTCTTAATTTATTGTACATGAATTATATAAAGCTGTTTTGTTAATGAAGAAAGTACTCAGAAACACAGTATATTCACATTTTTCAGTAAAATAGGTGCCAACAATCGTCTCTGTCTGGAGACGACAATCGCCTCTTGGATAGACACAACCAGACAATCTTTGTTTGGGTGAAAAAGCTTCAGTCCATGTAAATCACCTGAATGCAAAATTAGATTTCCTTCTTCCAAAACCATAAAGTAATTTAAAAGCATAATAAGACAGAATTTACAGACAAACTTTGCAATCTATACTAGTTGAATTTTATCCTGCTGCTAATTGTATATGTTATTTTCTCTAATTTAAAATAGTTTCTGAAGACATTCAGATTTGTGGTGATAAATGCATATTTATATATATATGTACCATATATATGTTTTAGGTAGAAAAATGTCTTTATATTATGTATATATTATGCACAATACTTACATATTAACTATGCTTATCAAATGCTATGTCTAATCCAATTACATTATTCTTTATTACTTTTAATGATGACCAAATTTAAAAGATCTTATCTTTTATATATAGGATAAACTATGATCTTAAATAATCCATACATAAAATATATCTTCTTATTTGCTGATTATTATATATAATGAAATAATTTTTATGTAACTTACACCAAATGAAGAGGAAAAATAAACAATTGTGACCATAGAGGGTTTTTTCTTTATATGTGTATTATTAGATGATATATATGTTAGAATGCTGTGCCCCTGAACTTGAAAATGCAGTTTCTGCTGGGTCATGAGGCCATCAAAAAAAGGTCTCTCTCAAATTATTTCTCTTGCCATTCTTCAGTTTAAAACCCAAATGTAACAATACATCTTCGGTTTTACTGGAATATAAATGTTGCTTTGTAACCTTAACTTGTTTGTTTATTTTTTTAAAATCAGACTAATCTGTTGTGTGAAACATGTTTTTTTATTGAAACTTAACTTTCCAGTTTACTTTTAATAATTGTGTTGTTAAATGAAATAATGAACAATCTACTTATACAAGGATGCTACAGCTGTGGTTGAAAGAAATACTGAATGAGATGCTACATAAAATTGTGTCAGTTCAGTATAAAGTCCCAAAATATTTTAAAAACAAATACAGAAACCCTAAATGAACAAGCCAACAAAATTACATTTCTGATAGAAGCTATAGCATTGAGTGTTCTTTTCCTGAAGGACATTGCTAATCTGAGTATCCTATAAAGTTATTATTGGTAGTAATAGAAAAAGTCAAATGAGTGATTTTGGAAGTCAACAAACACAAATATTGAGATTATAGTCTCACAAATAAAGTTTTAATCACTAAAGTAGAATCAATAAACTTTAAATATGGGTATGCTTGGCTTAATTGGTTTTATAAGTCTTCTTCCTACATAAGTCTCTTATTACATTGCATCACACTGGTTCTCAACCTTCAAGGACTCGTTCCTTTGTTTCTCCATCTTGGTAGGAATGGGACGGCAATCCTCTGGCAGAGGAGGTCTCACTGGTCCTTTTAATACACACAGTTTGGGGGTAAAATGTGTCTAAGGAGCCGATGGCCTATGAACTGGGGTCTTCCACAGTTTCTTCTTGTCCCCTGTGACAACTCTTTACTGAAGACAGAGCATGAGGGTAGACAGCAAGATGCAAGCCCAAATGCAGTAAATCCTAAATCTGAATTGTAAGAAAAGATTTATTTTAAAATAATGTATGATTGCATACTACTGCTGTTATTCTGGTTAATATTACCTAGATTTAAGTTCAGTAGTTCACTTGTTTAACCTATCATTAATATAAAAGTTGTTTAGAGCATAAAAAGCAAATGTTTACTTTTCATAAAGATGTTTGAAGAGTTATATTCTAATGCTTTTGCTCAGCTGCATCAGGGGAAAAAAAAACTTTTAACAGATTTGACCCTACAGAAGGGGTTCTGTTTAGCATCAGCTCATGGGCACGTATTTTTGGGTTGCTACAAATTAACCTCGGCACCACTTGCAGAATTTGATGCTCCAAATTTATGAGAGTTGTTTCAAAAGCTATATAAAGAAGAAAGTGTTTACCCACTAAAATAAAGTGAAATGTTGTATGAGGCTTACCTACTTCTGTTGAGTTCCTTATGTCAGAATTTAAAATAAGAACATCATATTTTTCAAGTGCTTCTTATCTTTGGGAGTTAGTCAGACAGATTCATTTTCATGGCAACAGCCCAATTATGAAATTTATGGGAGCAGTAATTTTTCAAATTGACTAAATAACTAATCAGCACTAAAGAAAACAGTTGCCATCCTTCTTTAAAGCAGAAGCAATGAATTCTGACGTACAATGTAGCAGGTGCTGTACAGGTTTTTTTCTTATGATAACACAAATTGGTACTGAATCTTGAGGCTTATGTTGAATGAATGTGATGGAACATATTACAAACTGCATCTCACATTTGTTGTATCCAAAGAAAATGACAAATAAAAAAATAATGGGAAGTAAAACATCTTGTGTAATTTATTCAGGGTTGTTCACTAATTTCTTACTCACTCCAGGGTGCAACATCAGGCAGGGCCTGTTTCCATAATATCATATTTTTTCTTGTGATAGAATTTGTCACAATCCTAAAAAAAAGTCTGTTATTAGAGCAGATGTTCAAAGCTCTACCTGGAATGCTCTGGAAATCCTCCCGAAGGAAATAGTTGAGAGAAGGGCAACAGACAGCCACAGAAGGTCCATAGCTGGACTTAAAAATAGTTTGACTCAGGAGCCTCAAGGAGATATGCATATCATTGCTACATTTCCCTCAGGGTGGGCATTGTGTGTGAGCCTGACTATAATCTTTCCGTAGACAGAAGCCCTCTGTTTGGGTGGGAGGCATTTTAAATCAGTTTTCTGAGATAGATTGCAATTTCTCCCATTTGTTTTTTGTTTCTTCCTCCTCCCTAACCAACTGCTTCTTCCTCTCCCACCACCTCCTTCAAGTTTGAAGCCATCAATTCATGTATTTAAATGTCCTTGGAAACTGAAAGTAATCTAGAAGGTTATTAGCATATTGTTATAAATGTTAATGGTCTGACACCAAGGATGGGCTTTTTCTTTCATGGATGTTGTGAACATTATGAGTTTAAAAGGGGAAAATCTTCCCCATTCAGAGTGTCACCCTGGCCCTTCATTCATATGTCAGGAGCCCATTGTGTGACCAAACCTTGTCAGAGGCTTCTAGATGTTTAGTGGCAGCAGCTTGCCATTGAGAGCTGGGAAGAAGGCTGTTGGGGACGGGAGAGTCTGGCCTAGGCAGCCAGGTGGTGGCCAACTGGCCAGGAACTGACAGACAATTTAACCTAACTAGGCTGTACAGTCAGGCCTGCGTGACAAAAGGCCCACATGTGTCCTTAGCAAGCTTCATTAACTCTTTTGGCTAGCGCTATACTCCTCTGACATATTAATTAGCTGCATTGCTTTCTCTTACTCCAATTTAACCTTTCTATTGGTCACTCAAGTTGATCCATTGGAAGCATTTAGATTAATATGTATGCAAAATTACTTGGAAAAATAACTGTTGGAGGAATAAAATATTCTCTGTCACTGGACTGATTTTATAGTGAAACAATAATGATAAAAAAATGAGTGACCATTAATATTTTTCCCAGAAGGGTGGCCTATTTCGTATTGTTAATAAAGATAGGACATCAATTACTATGTAATTATGTACCATGATAGGTATAAAATTGTCTTCCTTTGTACTAAAAACAAAGGAAAATACTATAAAACTATATTCTGAAGCTTTTTAAATTGTCTTAATGACAAGAGTTGGCCTGACTTTGGGAATATAAATTGACTCAGGGTTTTGAGCAATTTTCACAAATTAAAAGAAGTGTTAAGGAAGGGAAGTTATTATAAATATTTTTAAAATTATAAAAAGCCCAGAGCATTCAGAGTACATAAAATATTTCATATGTATATAGGTAGATTTGGATATGATGAATATATCCATATTCGCTGATAAAAAAGTGATGTGGTTTTTGCCTAGTCTTTGCAATGTTGCATTTCATACATTTAGTACATTTCATAATCAACTGTTACATCACATGAATGACTGTAGATGCAGAAGTATTACATTTTATGATGGATGGGCCTAATTTTTATTTGTTGTTTATTTTTCTTATAGAACATTTCTTGGCACAATTGTTCTTTAGATGTAGAATAAAAGTCCAAAGGTCAAAAATGCATTTTCTATATGTGCACTTACTTGGTAAGCAGTAAATCTTCAGTGATATAATATTTTAAACTTCTAACAGCAGTGGACATGTCAAGTCCACTGAAAGTAAATTCAGTCTTATTTGATCATTTTATATGTTGTGATTTTTTTTTCTATTTAGGCAGTTTTATTTTACAATGAATATAGTAATATAAAGAAAAAATTACCTACATAGAACAAGTACAATGTGTTATTTGCATACTTATTGTTAAATTATGAGTTTTTATTAGGTATGTAAAATCAATCCCAAAAGTAAATTTGGCCATATTTTAAGCTGTGTTGCTAGAGAAAAAGAAGCTGTGTTTAAAACGGGATAATGAGCACTGCCTCTGCTTATTTTTTGATCAGCCTAATTATATTGTTCCCCAAAGTAGTTTGTTAATATGACTCATATTCAGGCTGACTCTAAAATAACCATAGCCAACCTAATACTCATGGGTCCTTCAGAGTGAGAGCTTTATAGACACATGGGTCCAGAATTGCCATACATAGCTGTGTGGCTCTGGGGAACTTCTTAAACCTCTCTGAGCTTCAGCCTCCTTGTTCGGAAATCAGGGAAACTTATCTTGGGAAGTAACTTAGCTTTTAGTGGCTATTATTATTGTTTTCACAGTAAAATTTTGGAGAACCAGGTATTAAGTCCTTTCACAAATAAAAATAAATACACAGTATTTGCTATTAAAATAAAAATGTAAGCATAGCCTAGGTAATTATTAAGTAATTCAAACCCATGTTGTTTAGCTTGAAACCATATAAAAATAATATAACTGTCACAGTTTAAGAAAAAAGTAATCCTTTAAACATTGGCTCATATTCCCTAAACAATGTCCAGTGAGACAGAGAGTGACTTTTAAGACTGTGGAGGCAAGAGCTGGCAGTCTGGTGGCATCCTCCTCCAGGGTGTCTCACATGTGTGTCTTCTGGGTGTGTGCTTTGGGGAAGCAGAATTGAAGTTGGAAGTAGAAGCAAGAGAAAACTATCTGTTAATACAGAGAACAAATGCAAGAACAATATTATATTAAAAAATTATTCACAGATTTGTTATAATCGTTTTCATTTCAGTTAATATTTATATTTGATAAGTACTCAAAATTATGTGTGTTATCTGTTGGTGAAATTTGCTCATTAAATATCGAGGAGTCTCAGTGAGGTTTCTGTGGCACTGTGGTGGGTCATCTCCTTGGCCCCAGGTTTCCCATACATTTACACAGCAATAAAATAAGGATAATAATACCAGTCTTTAGACTGTGTGAGTCTTCACAATTAGGAAGAAATCTGAATGGGACTAATCAAGGCAAATATATGGTTGTGGCCAATATGGATATTTTGTTACTGTTTTTTTATTAGGTGTATACGGTTATTTGCAGTTACATACAATGAACTTACCAGATTCTGTCTGTTCTGGGTTGGTCTTTTTAATCCACTTTTAAACAGTATGTGGACTTACATGATTTGCATATCACTCCAGAGAGTAAAATTATGGAAAGATTGATTAGATAGAGTATAATTTTACTATATTCTAGCAAGTCTATCATTTTTTCCTAAAGAATTCTTGTCTTGAATGTAAATCAGAATTTATCATTACCCTTAAGTTTCAAATTATAAGCTAAAGTCAACAGTCTTGGAAACATACATCTTGATAAAAAGTTATTCTGCCTTTTTTTCTAAGCATCAGATGAAATTATGAAACAAGTATCATAGTATATTTGTAGAGGTAATAATATACTGTAAAGCCAGGAAATTTGGAACGATTGTACACTGGTCAATTTATTCAAATGTCAAAAAATTAAAAGATTTTCTGGTTCTGAATTAAAAAAATATCAACTCAAGCTTTGTAAATTTGACAACAACATTTACAAAGGAAAAGAATGTGACACATTTTGTTTGTCTCGGTTTAACTAGGAATGTACAATAAACATTCTGTACCCCTGTGCAATTCATTTTTAATTAAACCAAGCTTTGAGAATCTGATGACAATGGGTTTTGTAAGGGGATAAAAAAGTAATTGCATTTTTATTTGACCCTGAACCTTTCACCTGAAGAAATAAACAAGAGTTGGTTGTATTTGGCAATAGAATGTTGACTTTGAAAATATATCCTTTTTATTTGATGTGATATAAAAAAATGCTTAAACAAATTGGGTCACAAGTGCCAGCACTTGATAATTTAAAGTGTTGTAAAAATGATTGGTGTTTACAAGTACAATTTGCTTCAGGAAAATTTGGCACCACTTTAACTTGGGAAAGTGTCAATATTTTATGACATATTTTTATACCAGTCATGCTCATATTAAAATATCCGTTTCAAGTACAAGTTCTAGACAACTTTAAACTATTCATTTAAAGTTGTGATTTACAGGTGTATTATAGTTATTTGTTATTGATTAAAGCTCATCATTTTTAAAAATTAAAACACAGGAATAGGTAAATATATAGATTAGTGTGTAAGGTTTATTTTGAACTGTGTTGAAATATGCACTTTTTAAGATTTTTAACAAATTGGTAAATTTTATTTTACTCTAATGGACTTTTAAAATTGCTATTTCTAAATATTATTTTGTGAAATTATTTGATTTTAAATATCTTATTCCTGCAAGTGAGTTATAATATTTTTCTTAAAGGAAAGTTTGAAATTTCCTTTTGGTTTCAGAACCATGTCTGTGATTCCATTCTGGTTCCTTTATATTCTGAAATTTCTGGTATTCTAAAAGAGAAGTCATAGGAAGAAAATGAGAAAGGAGAGGATAGAATGAGGAGTAAGAGGGGGAGGAGGACAGCAAGGCCATTCTGTTCTCCAGGATTTAATTTCTCTTTCTGATTAGTTGTACTGTTTTGTTGCTTTTAAGTTTGGTTTGGTTTTACCACCACCACCTCCAATTGATTCTATCTTGATTGTAACTTTATTTTTATATTACTTGAGAGTTTCATATTAGTTTTGAATGATATTTTCGATAGTCCAATAGAGAATCTAAATCTTCTAACATCTTCTCACTCCTTTTCTGTATTGGTGATGCAAATCTCAAACTATTCCAATTTGTGGATGTCAGTTAATATTTATATTTGATATAGCATAGTCAAGAAATTATGGATGTTCTAGTCAAAAACTTGACTTGGAGATATCTTTTTTTAACTTACTTTTTATTGTTGTCCTAGTCATTTCATTTTTTTAGCTCTCAGTAAATTCACTTGTAGAATGAAAGTTACTCATTCTACATAACTCACAGAATTGTATGTGACAGTATTTTATAGAACATTTTACAAATCTTGACTGCTTTAAGTATTGTTTAGGAGAGGAGTCTAACAAATGTATTTTATATCAATAAATACGTAAAATATTTGTCATTGCTGGAGTTATGTAAATTACGTAGAATTTATCTGAAATATACTATAAGAAAAGGGACTGAGGGAAATAAATAAAATTCAAGGATGACTTTCAAAATGTGTAATTTCAATTTTCTATAAAATTAAAATAAAGGCAGTTTTTTAGTGTTTCAGGCACTCGTGCAATAACAAATATACACAAAACACAGTTACGAGACACATATCACAAATACATATGCACAATTTTTCTAGACACTGATGAGTAATTTATAAAACCAAAAGATTTGCCTACATGTCATATAGCATCCAGGGCTGATGCGTGTGTGTGTATATCTCAGGTCTATCGCCTCCCAAAGTCATTTGTAATTTTCCTAAATATTTTAAGAGTAGTTTTCTTTTTAGGTTTGATGCCATATCTTAACAAACTGTTTTACCTCTACAACTGTGCAGAATGCAAGCCGGCTACCCGACAACAGCTCTGTGCAGCAGGCCTGCAGGGGACCCTTCTCCAGATGCTGTGCTTGGCTTGGTGTGCTCTGACAACCGAGTGTGGAAATCTCGGGGGTGGGGGAGGGTGTCCAGGAGGGACTGTGAGTCTGATGCAGGGACTGCCTGCCTCCATTGGAACTCTAACAGTGAAAAAAAAAAAAAAAAGAATTCTCTCTTGTACCTCTGCCTTCTCTTTCAATTGGATGTTCTCTCCCCTGTTGGTAAGATTTCGGTCAACTTCCCAAACTGACAGTGGCTGACAGCCCACTCACTGAACAGGGGAAGGGTTACCTTTCTCCACTTTCCCTTTAGATTTCAGTTGTGTGAAATGTTTTTGAAATTATCAATTAGATGTAAGAATTGGTTTGTTACAAAGAGTTTTGCCACTCAAAATGACAGAAAATGTAAAAATAGCAAACATTCTGTGTTGGTTCAAATTAGTGGTTGCAAGTTACAGGCAGTGTTTACCACAGAACCTGCACATCTCCCTCTGGTAAAGTGTGGCCCTGCTGGCAACATTTGATGTGTCTTGTTTGTGTTTACTGTTGTTTGATGCCTGTTGTATATCCTTTTCTTCCGTCCCTTCTTGTCTTACTCATTTTCTCACTTTTTTTTAGCTACTGTGTCATTCAAGTAATTGTTGATTCGTTACTTCATTATACACCAAATTTTTCAAATAAGCTTGAGGCACAAAGCAAAAATATAATATTTAAAGATAGTGGAAGCAATAGTCCCAAAAAGAATCAAGGTATTGGAGAAAATGCAAAGAGATGGACTATATTAACATCTATTTACTCAAATATTATTTCTATTTCTGTTTTGATTTTAGCATTGAAACTTCATTTGTTTATGAATAGTCCTAAAATATTGACAACAATAATTATATTAGTCTACTTCAAGGTACATTTTTCTCTAGCATTATGATCCACAAAATACTGATAATTAGGAGTGAACAATATATTGAGGGCTTATTATCAAAAGGGCCATGTAGCCGTTTTTTTATGTGTAAACTTTTTAATTCATTTTAAAAATATTCATTACAACTTATAAATGTTTTTTGTGTTCTCCATGCTTTTTCTATCATTTTCTATTAAAGAACTTATGTTTTCACATATATTAAAATTGATTTAGGAATTAGAATTGTAAATCTGTTAGTGGAATCATATGTCATTGCCAAGACATGCCAAGTGTTTTGAAAGAAATTCTTGTTCTGAACTTTTAGACCTCGGGCAATAATGGCCACCATGAATCCAGTACTGATTACTATGCATGGTACAATGTCTATGAATTTTATCGATAGGGCAGATTTTATGTTAGTTCTTTTAGTTGCATTGAAAAATATATTTTAAGGACTTTCTGTATTGTAAGTATTGTTTATTATTTATTGATAATGTAATTTAATTTCAATTATTAATATTTTCATAACTTTTACATTTTAAAGGATTCACATTTTTAAAAGCACTTTTAAAAACTTACCTTCTATTTGCTTCAATAAATAGGAATTTAATGTTATATTTTAGGGGTAAAGAAAGGATAATAAAGATTATATTTTATCAGGTGCTACTTATCAATACCATTCAAATTCTGAGACTAAAACTTTTTCCCTATGTTTAAGATCAAAATTTTATTACCTGTGGTTATCATAAATCATACCATAAGAAGATAGTCAATAAATACTTGTGGTATAGAAACTATAGGTGTGATGTATTATTAGTATGAGATCTTTTTCTAAAAGCAGGAGGCACAAGCTATACCACATATTCTATTATAAATTTTGCTTTCATTCTCATTTATCTTGAAGAATATAATTTCTGTATTTCCTTCTCAACTATTTTAGAAAGTTTATTTGTGATTTTTTCCAATGTTGAATTATTTCATGTACATTTTCATGTTTTGCTAATGACATTGTGAGATGATGTCGAAGGAGGAAATGATTTGGGAGACTAATTAATAGGTCTTTTACTAATATTTTTCCAGTGTAATTCTGATCTCTACATCTTTGATTTTCCCTCAGTTATCACAGGGGAGGATGTAGACAAGGTTATCAGAGAAGGGGTTTTAAATAGGTCTAATTAAAGAGAAAGAAGTGGCAGCTTTAAGAATGAGTTACCATCTGATTTTATTTCTGATGTTTGACTTCTGAAATAATAGAACACATATTTCATCATCTAAAAAGAAAAAAATCATGATCCATACTGAAGCTCTCAGTGATCTTTGTCCAGACTAGTCCAAGGGGAATGTAAATATATAAAGTTCTAACCTTCTCTCATCTTTGTTTGCATTGAGGTCACTGGTGGGGCAGAGCATGGAACTATGTGCGTAACTGTAGTGAAGACAGCCCTTGAGCCAATGCTAAGTGTTATGTTCAAATGTTGCCAATATTTTCAAACTCTACTACAAAAAGGAAAAAAAAGATCTTCAAAAAATGTGGACAATGAATTCCTTGTCTAGCTCCTTTTTTTACTTTTTTTCTATTAACACAGAGTCACAAACACGTGTTACCAAGTCAAACACACTCACACTTGTAGATACATGTTCCCAGCAGGGTTTCATTTGTGCTCGGTGCTGCGGTTTGCTGAAAAACCCTCTCATGTGTGTAGTTGCTTTCATTTTTTAGCTTGTCACAGCATGAAATCAGGGTCTCACTGAGAGCTTTTTTCCACTACCCTGAAACTTACAGGCTAAGTAATTTGAATGTCTGAATATGCAGAAATATAGCTCAAATGTGGTTTGTTTGTTCCTATCATTTCCTTCTATCAATGACTAGAAAAGTCACAGTAAAACAACATGTTATGTAGTTGATGTTCAGATAACCTGTTCTTTTAATTTCCATGTTTTTCCAGGACAGAGTGAATAATTATTTTCCTAATAATCCTCCAATGCATAGTATACTGCTTATAAGATATCCAAGTGCTACATACTCAAAATGATTTGCATTTAAGCTTCCCTTTCCTTCCGTATTTCAAAATTATCTTAGAGAGACCAGACTTGAATGTGAAAACGTTTAGACATTGTCATTTATACAATTCCAAAGATAATGTTTCTTTCTTTTATATGGCTTCCTCTCTACCATAAACCAAATCAGAAGTTAGTTTCTCTTGATTTTCAAAGATATATACTCAGTTCTCCAAAGAGAAAGATGAGACCATGCCCTTAAATTTATACCGTGTTTATTTACTGACTGACATGGGACAGGAGCACTGGTTAGGAAGCCACAGTGTCATGATGCTTTGGGTCATTATGTTGTTTTGACATTATGCTTATTTTACAGTAATCGGCATATTAAACAGAGGGGAATTTGCTCATATATGTAAAAAGCCGGCTCGGAAAAGCAGCAGTTTAGTAGCATTACAAGGCCAAGAAAGATTAAGGTTTACTTGCATTGTGGTGCAGCTGATAAA
Organism: Carollia perspicillata; assembly: GCA_004027735.1. Taxonomy (NCBI): domain Eukaryota; kingdom Metazoa; phylum Chordata; class Mammalia; order Chiroptera; family Phyllostomidae; genus Carollia; species Carollia perspicillata. The sequence goes on along the minus strand of PVKM010009226.1, from coordinate 20,618 downwards.
ACAATTGGACAGTTTCCAAGATTCCTCGACTTCAGCTTTATCATTTATTTTATTCTGTCATTATTTTTTAACAGAAAAAAAGAGATTTATTTCCATGAAATTCTGAGGTAGTAAACCCATACTTTGCATAAAAAAAAAAAAACATTTCTGGTAAGTAAAATGCATATGAAAGTGCTCCGGCAATTTCACTTTATGTAGTTTGCTGAGACTTACTTATATAGGAGGAGCTAAAATAACTTTCAGAGTTAAAAAATATATTTTTTCAGAGCTTTTGACCAGGATGTGGACAAACCAAGTGTATGTATGGTTAAACACTTTAAGCGGAACACTGTCCATATTCTTTAGCATAGTGTAATTAAAATTTGTTTTTATAGTTTTGAAAATGTTTCTTTTTATTTAAACATAAGTGCTTCTATGTTATGACCAAGCAATTTATGTTTGACAGATTTTAAAATAATCCCCTAGATTTATTATTTAAACTACTTCCTTAAGCTACCTGTTTTTGTTTATACTGCATTTTAGTGCTTGTAGGCTTTCCATAAATTTACATGTATTTATTGGATGCCTCTCTGGTTCTCAAAACTGTTTTAAGCATTTCGAGAAATGCCGCCGAAGAATTCCTGAGGAAGTACAGTCGAGCTGTGAAATTATAACAGAGGTGGTAAATACATGAACAATGACTCTTTTGACTTCTACTGAAAATTTTTCTTACAGCAAAAGGCAGCGATTGTATACTGATTTACATAGCTCGGATTTGTTAATGAACTGAAATTTTTGAAAAACAGACATTCAAATAGATCTATTTGTTACGTAATCAATAATCACCTTACAAGAAGGTGGAGCCAAACACTTTTTTTTAATTAAAAGACAATATGATCGATTTCTACTGCCCACCTTAGATTTCTCTCTGTGTGTGTGTACACGTGTGTGAAAATATGATCTGTACTGACTTTACACTTGGCTGTTCTGGTTTTGAAGGATGAACTACAGGGTATGTATTTTCTGTACTGATTTGGTGCTTATTAAATACTTTTCTACATGAAAAAAACAAAGGCACTTTGATGGAGACTGCAGTGGACATTTTAAGTACTTAATACTGTGTGGTGTTTTAAACCTGTTGGACTTCCTAAATTTTTAGCACAACAATCAATAAGCATGCCTTAAATATTATCCACCCTCATTAAAAAGTATCAGTTCTAACTACATGATTAGAGGAGCACAGGGTGTAAAGAAAATTCCTTGTTCAAAAGTTATGAACAATTTTAAGGGGATAACAGAGCATTAGCCCAAACACAGGCCACTCTGCTCAGACACAGAGTCCTGCCCTGCTGCACAGGTCACAGGCCCAAAGTGCCGACACTGCGAAGCATGGTGGAGTGAGAGTCTTGAGTCAGACCTGGTTTCCAACTCTTCAAATAGTTATTCCTTGGCATAATACTAGTACATTTTTTTTTAAGAACTGCCCTGGTGATTAATGAAATACTGTATACAACCTATGTACGCAACCATGGACTCGTAGAAATCATTTGACAAATGACAATTATTATTTCTTTTCTCATTTATGTATTAGCCATATTTCACTAATTTTTTCTCTTACTATCATACATTTCACTTTTTTCCCCATGCCTTTTTTTCCATATTTTTCCTTTATGATTTTAATCAATCCCTTCCATGTCACTCCTTTTATTGAAAAACAATTGTAGGCCTTGTACCACCCTTCATTTGCTACAGCAAGGGCATGTCTTCCTGGTGGCACTTTACTGTCCCACCCAGGACTCCATTCTGACAACAGACTTTTCTTCAAATTGACATCTGTAGAGATCAGTCCCGGAATGAAAAATTGCTAGTTGTGGAGCCTGTGAAGTACAGAAAATATGGCTGTTGATCATGGAGAGTGGCTCAGTCGCTGAAGTTGAACTATACAGCAGGCCCCCCTTATCTGAAGGTATATATCCCAGCACCAACACTGGAGGCCTGAAATAGAGGGTAGTACTGAGCTTTCATCTTTTTTCTCAGAGGGAGCATTTTACAGCTTCTCTTTGGCATGTCCAAATTGCCAGCATCACTACTCTTGTGCTTTTGAGTTATTATTAAGAAAAATAAGCTCTGGCTGGTGTAGCTCAGTGGATTGAGCACGGGTCTGTGAAGCAAAGGGTTGCTGGTTCGACTCCCAGTCAGGGCACATGCCTGGGTTGCAGGCCAGGTCCCCAGTAGGGGACACGTGAGAGGCAACCGCACATTGATGTTTCTTTCTCACTCTTTCTCCTTCCCTTCCCCTCTCTCTAAAAATAAATAAATAAAATATTTTAAAAAATAAGGTTCAGCACTTCAGTACTGGAACAGTCATCTGATAACTGACATGGCCACTTAGTGACTAACAAGTGGGGAGAATATAGAGCACAGCTGCTAGACAAAAAGAAAATTTACATCCTGGGCAAGATGTGGGGGTGAGTGGTGGAGTAGGATGGTATGAGATTTCAACACTCTATGCAGAATAGTGTGTAATTTAAAACTTGTGAATGGTTTATTTCTGAAATTTTTCTTTTAATATTTTTGGTTAACCATTAGTAACTGAAACTACAGAAAATGAACCTGCAGATATAGGCAAATTATTATATAGTTTATCTTTTAAAATAGAAATGCATTTATAATTTGATGTAGGAAATCTATACTTTAAATATATGTTCAGTTGGCTCTCCATATAGTTCATGTAGATTTCTACTCATTTCAGAAATTTTACAAGATACATCTTGCATTTTTTCCATGAAGAGGAAAATGTTAAAGAATGTTGAAAAATAAAAGCAAAAGTCAATGCATATACAAAATTTGAACAGAAAAAAGTACGACTTAAATTAAACAGTTTTTAAAGTAATAGGTATTAGCCCTGGCCAATGTGGTTCAGTTGGGTCGAGCATTGTCCCGTACACTGAAAAGTTTCCCGTTCGAATCCCAGGCAAGGCACATACCTGGGTTGCAGATATGATCTCTGGTACAGGTATGTGAAGGGAGCCCGCTGCTCCCCTCTCTCTTTCTCTCTGTGTCTCCCATTCTCTCTCTAAAAGCAATGAAAAGTGTACTCAGATGAAGATAATACATATATAAATAAATTATAGGTATTGAATTTGTGTGTATAATTCTTTTGCTTTACCTGGAAATAATATATATGTATATGAAAGTTTAGGTATAACTAACATAAACTTAGCATATCTTTCTACTTCCGTAATGATGTTAGGAAAGTAAGTTATTCCTCATTCACATTTTTTAGATAAACTTGGATGAAAATCATCTTATGTGATATAGAACTCCATGAAATATGTTTTCCACATCACATAGTATATGTTTACTTTGTTTTTAAGTGTTTTTAATGAAAATTATCTGTGATAAATAGCTCGGTCTTTAGATTGGAATACACAAAGCACTCCCTGAAACTTGTTAGAGTGTCAGACATTTCTGAATCTGAAAGGAAAACTGATTACAAATAGGATTTTAACTTGGAGATTCAAATAGTTAATTCTTGAAGCCAGATTCCCAATATAGAGTAAAATCATCCAAGTTTTTATTTTAAAGATTTTATCTATTTATTTTTTAAAGAGAGGGGAAGGGAGAGAAAAAGAGGGTGAGAAACAGCAGTGTGCGGTTGCCTCTGGCACCCCCTACTGGGGACCTGGCCTGCAACCCAGACATGTGCCCTCACTGGGAATCAATCTGGTGACCCTTTGGTTGGCAGGCCAGTGCTCAATTCACTGAGCCACACCAGCCAGGACAAAAATCATCCAAGTTTTTTATGATAATCCTGATAATAAAATAATTATTGATCTTCCACTATATGTATATTCAATGATTATATATATATTTAATTATTAAATGTGTACTTGTACCTCTGAATATATTGAACAATAAATTGAAATTAAGTATAGGTTAAAAATAGGACCGCATAAACTGGAACTGAATTTCTGATTTATGTCTGCCTCACATACTTTACTGAGACCTTGGGAGTATTTATTCCATTTTGGGTAGTCCTTACTATGGACTAAATATTTGTGTCTCCCACAAAATGTATGTGTTGAAGGCTAAATCTCCAATGTAATGGTATTTGGATGTGGGCCTTTGCAAGGTAATTAGGTCGTAAAGCTTGAGCCATCTTGAATTGGATTAGTGTCCTCATAAAAAGAGATAAGAGAAAGATAATCTCATTCCCTGCTGCCTGTTGTGTGGGGATACCACACCAGGAAGATAGTTACCTGCAAATCACCAAGTGGGTCCTCACCAGACACTATATCTGCTGTAACTGTGATATGGGATTGTTCAGTCTCCAGAATTGTGAGACATGAATATTTGTTGTATTATCCCCTAGTTCATGGTGATTTGTTATAATGCTCTGTGCTGACTAAGACAACCCTGGATCATGCTTCTGGTAGGATCTATACAATTTGGTCTTTTTTCTTGCTGTACCACTCCATCAAAGACTCAAAAATTTGTTAACCTCATCTTCTTCACAGGGTAAGTTAAACCTATATAACTTAAATATTTTATTTTTTCCATCTTGCACCTCTTCTTTTCTATCAGTTAAGTCCTTACCCAATCATTGCCAAGTTTGGAAATATCCTTCACACTCACACATACATACACACACAATTACACAGTTTATCCCAATGGTGATTTAATATACTCTACAGAAATGAATTTGTTTATAAAAGATGGATGAATTTTAGGTCTTTTCTATTAATATAATGATTTATTTTTTAAAAAATATGTCATTTTTAATTTATTAGGAGAAATCTTGAATTTGTTATTCTATATGTTTTTTGAATGACTCAAGAGATATCTGTCTATTTGAAGAATTGTGAAGAAACTACAGATTTTTATACTGGTTTTCTATCTGTAATTCCTTTGCAAAAGGCTGGACTTGAATAGAATTATGAGTGTAAGATCTTTGAGATTCTGTGAATTAAATAAAATCATTGAACCTTAAACGATCAATTAAATATCTTATGAATATAAACATGTTTTAAGGGTGTATTTTTGTAAGGGAGAATGCTATTTTCCTTTGCATTCAAAATAGGACCATAAGGATAAGTATGTAAAAGTAGTTGAGTAACTGGTTGACTGAAGTAACTTTATCAAAATGGAGGTTCCTTTGCAGCACTGGTATCTTAGTAAGTTATAGGCACAGAGATTTAATGGCATCAAAACCACCATCTTCTGTTTGTACTTAAAAGACCTCCATTCATTGAGTTGGTCATTTACACTGGAATTAATCAAATTATATTCCAGTTGTTTTGAGTTTAGTTTAGACATGCCACAACTAACCCTACTTCTAATAATCATATGCAGAAATTACAAAGTAGCAGTCAGTAGAAGACTTCAAAATAAATAAGCTCTGGAACAACCAAACTGTTGTATTTTTTAGGAGTATAATCCAAAATATAAATGCATGCTGAAAAGGTATTTAAAAATAATAATACATACTGTACACATGATACTCAATTTTTTTCATGTCAGAATTTCTGGTATCCCTTGTGATTGTTTAAAGTAAAATAAAACTCTTGAAAATGAAATAATTTTACAATTCCCCCCTGGCTTTTCTAATTAAGCTAAATGTTTTTGTAGTAAGATGATGATGGAGAATCATGTGGAAAAAATAGGGGCTTATGAAAAGGGAAAGCAGCAGTGATATTAGGATACAAATGGAGAAACTTTTCCTCCCAGGATTAAATCATCAAAGTGCGCCAGAATCTTGTGTCTGTTGCTAACAGGGAGTTTGATTTCTATATTTTGGAAAGCATATTCTTGATTTCTATACATTCAAAATAGAACAGCTAACTTTCTTTGCATGTTTCCTAGATTGTGCTAGGATTGTTCTAGATTGTTTTGATATGAAGTGTTAGCTTTTATCTGCATATGTGTCCTTTGAAGACAGTGTATGGCTATGAATGTGCACATGTTATCAGGGGGGCATCTAAAATCCTAATGTTGAAACATTATGCTCTCTCTTAATATGCAATTTATAGTAAAACAGTTTCATAATATAATTGTAAAAGAAAGTTCAGGAAAGTTTTGGCTTTTTCTCTAAAAAATTGTGTTTATTTTTTCCACTTAAGTATATCAAATATCTTTTTAGATTTTGGAATTTTTGTAAAGAAGCCTAAAAGTTAATGACCCTGCTGTCTCTGGGATGCTTGCTGATTAGTCTGATGGCTAATGCACCATTAGTTTTGAATGAAATGGGCATTTAACTGGCTAAGTATGCACAGAGGGACTTATGTCTGATACGTATGTAGTAGATGAAGAAATGGAGACTTCTACATAGTCAAGTAACTTACCAAATGTCACAGAGACATCATTAGAAGCAGAATTGAAATTCAGTTCTCTTCTTATTTTCTCATCACCCTCACCCACCAATATTTCATTGTTGGCTCAAGGGCTATGTCTTTTATGTCTGCTTTGGGCTAAAACTTGAAGAAGTTATGGAGTAGGTGGGATTTAAAGAACATTTTGTTTCTCTAGTTATACCCTCCCATTTTCACATCATGGGGTCCTCACAATTTCCACACAGGCCTGCCCTTTCACCCTATAATCAGAGTATTCTGGGTTTACATCTTCACACTGTTATACAAATGGCAGCTTAGGTTTAATATGCCATCACACACAGGATGTGGTCATTTTCTATTGTTTAATAAATGGTATTTTTGAGAAGGAGATCACTTTTTTGTCATTCAAATTTGAAGCATATAAAAACAGCCTATTTTCTTTAGAAGAAAATTCTCCCTTCCTTCCTTCCTTCCTCCCTTCTTTCCTCCCCTCCTTCCCACCCTCCTCTTCCAGCTCGTCCTCTTCCTCCTCCTTCTCTTTCTCCTCCTCCTCTTCTCTCTCTCTTCTCTATATGAAGAGGTACAAGTCTTCTGTTCAAATTCTACTGTTTGTTTCTAGAAATGAAAGCCTAAATTACAACATGATGTTTTTGATTAGCACAATAAGTGGTGTCCATGTTCTCTTTTAATTTTTTTTAAATCCTTACCCAAGGATATGTTTTTATTGATTTTAGAGAGAGAGAAAAGGAAAGGGAAAGAGGAATAGAGGGAGAGAGGGAGAGGAGGAGAGTAAAGGGGAGAGAGAGAGATGTGAGAGAGAAACATTGATTGGTTGCCTCCCTGAAATGCCCTGACTGAAGATCAAGCCCACAACCTTCTTGGTGTATGGGTTGATGTTACAACCAACTGAGCCATCAGCCAGTACATCTATCTTTTCATATAAACTTCTCTCAGTAAAATCTCTGTATTATCATGAGATATTAATCTATCTTGACAGTAGATTGTGACTTCCTCAAGGGCTTAGTAACTTACTGTACCTAGTCTAAGAGGCCCAGGGACCTGTCTAAATACTTCTGTTCTGTATAATAGTGTAAGCTTTACCTATTGATATATCCCCCTGGTTTAATGAAATGCATACCAGATGGTAAGCCTACATCCCACCTACAACTTCGTTTGCATTTTTTCTTTTAAACTCTTTTTTTTATTATTTCAAAAAAAAAAAACCTTCTTAAACTTATGTTCCACTGTCACAAATTCAATTATGTGACATGAGTGCAAGTCAAACTTCACACCGAGAAGTATTTTCTGATATTTTGTTAGTTGTGCTTGCATAGTACTGCCAATTACATTTATTAGCCCTAAATATTAAACAGCTGGCAGAATTCCATTGTGTATAAATAAGACATTTGAGACCTGGACAAGTGCCATTTTGAATACAACCAGCTGGTGCTTTTTACAGTTTCATTCAGCCTAGCAGTACTGATTCCACAATGCATTCAGTGTTTAGGTAAATGACAATAGAAAAACATGCTGTGAATGGGGAATTCTATAGGAAATTCCACTGTGTAGAAATATAACATTTCAAAGATTTGCTAAACCAAGGATATGATACGGTATGCACCTGTTTGTTGAATTTGTTGAATAATTTGTTACCTGAGCTATGTTTTTAATCTTGGTTTTCTATGTGCCCATTTTGTGGAGCTGAGTTACACCATGCCAATAATTGCTACTTTGTCAGTTTTTCTTTTCTAATAAAATTAAAATTCCTTTTTTCAGTAACTTTATGATTTACATCATAAAGTTACTACATCAAAAAGTTACTACATCATAAAGTTACTACATCAAATTAGTAATAATGTCATTACATCAAATTAGTATTTGTAAAATGAGATATATAACATTATTACATTAGATAGAATGTGCAGGTAAATGTTGGCACAGTGACTTGAAGATTTTTGAATATAGTAAATTTGAAGTAAATGTTAATAACCTTATATGAAATGATATATTTTGACTTATAATTCTAAAAATAGGCCCTTGTTTTGATTGGTTATATATCCCTAGAATTAATTGATAAGCATCCTACAAAACATATATATATATACACACACGGTGTGTGCGTTTGTGGGTATAAAAAGTCTAAAGTACTTGTAAAGTCTAGTAAAGTCTAAAGTCTAAAGCAGCAGTCTTGTCACTGGAGGCCCTTACCTGAAATAAGGGGCCGTGACACAGCTCTGTGGCATCACCGAGAGGAGGGGCTAAAGAATGCAGCATAACAATTTCTTGGCTTGTTGAAAAGTAAATCTATTATATTTTCATTAACTTAAAAAATCTCTTAGCATCTCGATCTGTTTTTTGACATCTCTAAATATATTTTAAACTATATTATTAGTATATACTAAATAAAAACAATCTGAAGAAATACAGAATTGTAATTAGCAACATAAAACAACTTACAAAAATGAAGCTATCAATACATGGCATTTTCTTTTTCATTTGTTTTGTGATTTAATGATTTGCATATAAAAATAAATGAATTCATTATCTTTCATAGTGATCTCTTTAATATCTCTATATAAAATACTTGCTGAACAAAATGTTTTTGAAAAACGAATAGGTGACAGACATCCAGAAAGGAGTGAGCCAGCTAAAGTCCATTCTGTTATAAGCACACCAGCGACTTCCACGTCCCCAAATGCGGTGGCTCTGCCCTCAACCCTCACTTTTCTCTTCCGGTAGGAGCATTTGACAAGGCTCATGATTCATTCATCTTCTTCTGGAGACTTTTTCTTCATTTGGTGCCAGAGCACAGTGTTCACAGTTCTCCTGCTTTACTTGCCATTTCGTTTTTAGGCTCATCTGCTCTATTTTCCCCAGTATTCTTGATTTCTAATATTGGGAGAACTCCAAACTCACTATTTGAATCTTTTTTCTACAGTTATTTCCTACCCAGTATCACCATCTATATAATGACAAACCCTGTTTACATTGTAACAGCCATGATTGTGTTTCTGAATTTCAGACTCGGAGGGCTTTTTGTCATCTTCGCTGGGAAATCTACCACTTCATAATAAACATATCTAAAATGTCTTCATATTCCCTTCTCACATTTGTTCCTCCTGTAGTCAGTCTTCTCGATTTTCATAAATAGTTTTCTTCCTCACACCACTCACATCTCTGCTCAAGACAGTTTATCAGCACTGTGGTCCTTGAGCACTGTCTCCTTTACTCTCTTCCATTTTCCATTATCTGTTCTCTTTCTCCCCCTAGAAAGTAAAAGTTCCATGGAACTTCACACTTTTCTGTTTTTTTTTTCCAGTGGTTCTATACCAAGTCTTGAATATTCTCTGGTTCATAATTAACCCTTAATAAACACTTTGAATGGATCAGATGTAAGACTGTAGTAGGTGCTTCATTCATGTCCTACCCAGACCAGATGCTTGTATGCAGTGTTAAATGGATTCCAGTCTGCTCAGAAAATGTTTATAAGATTTTCTGAAGGGAATATATTGTAGTCCTTCTCAAGAATATGAATAAAACTAAAGAAGAAAAATGGATTATACATTATAAAATGAGAAATATACTATACACTATAAGTAATATAAAGTGGGGTTTTAGTATTAACGTCCAAATTTTCATTGCATTACTATTAATATCCTACATTCCAAGTATAAAATTATGCTAAGGGTCCTAACTCAAAGCTATATGCTGAGCTACATCTCTCTTCTTGAAAAGTTTTGGTTTTAAGATGTTACTTTGAGCTGTTCATTGCCCCATATCAACCTGTTCTGATGTAATTCTTTTTATTCCCCCCAAAATAATGCTTGCTTTCATTTGCAATATTTTCTCACATCAGTTAGTCTTTTAAAACAGTTGCTATAAATATTCTATTTTTAACAATGGAATGAGTAAGAGGACATTAATTTTGCTCAATATGCTCTGCAATTTATTATTACTATGTCTTCCTTTGGGCAGTAGCTCTGCTATTTTCTACCCAGATATAATAATGGGAAACAAACTTTAAACTCAGCTACTTTTATTTGGAAGAATAATTTCAACAGCTGAAAACAGGTCTCTCATTGTACAGAAACTTGGCCTCTAAGACACTTCCTGTGTAACGCTATTAAACATCCTCCATCTGTAGCAGTTCAAGGTTTTACTGCTTAACTATTTCATAACTACTTAACCTAAAGGCTATATATGTTTCTTTGATATATTTTATATATTATATTGAAATAAGCTCACATTTTACTTATCTTTTTAATGCTTGCTTGGCAATGCTGAATAAAGGAAAATATTTAATTGCTCTTGACTCATTGAATTATAATAAAAAGTCTTATTTTTTAAAATTCTCATTAGAGCTCTGCTAGGCCTATCTATGAAAACAGGTGAACCAAGAATTTTGAAGAATATAATAACTCAACCAATTAATTGGGTATCTATAAGTACAAAGGTTATTTGAATATTAAACTTTTAATTTTTGCATAAACATTATTTTATGGTGAATTCTTTGCTAGGGTTGTTGTGCCAAAGAAGCACAAACTATATGGCTTAAGCAACAGAAATTTATTTTCTCACAAGCTCTAAGTCCCAGGTCAAGGAGTTGACAGGGCTGGTTCCTTCAAGGGCCACGAAGGAAAGACCTCTTCCAGGCCTCTCTCCTTGGCTTGTAGATACTTCTCTGCACCCTGTGTCTTCGCATACTCCTCCCTCAGTACACATCTGTGTCCAAACTGCATCTTCTTGTAAAGAACACAGATATATTGGATTTGGGATCATCCTAACAGCTTTATTTTAATTTAATTCTCTTAAAGACCCTGTCTCCAAATATGCTTATATCCTGAGGTACTGAGGGTTAAGACTTCATCTTATGAATTTAGGGAGGGGGCATATTATAGCCCATAACGCATGATTAAATGCTTACCTCTTTCATGTTCTTTTTATCAGAAAAAGTAAAATATATTGTTCCTCTTTTTTAGTTGAACAAATGTATATTCATAACCCCAGCTAGAAATTGTGAGGTTAAAAAAACAATGCATATGAAAAATTAAAGTGCAATTTTTTCTCTAGCTTACCACAGTTGTTTTGCGTCCCCATTAACCCAACCAGCTTTGTACCTTTATATAATCTACTCCTGCAAATATATACATTTTCAAGCACTTTGCTTGATTCTGCAGCTACACACAGAACTTGTACTTTTAAATAAATTTACCTTCAGGAAAAATGTAACCTCTTTAGAGAAAAATGCTTAAGCAAATCAGCGTAGTATGAGGTAATACATAGAATAGGGGAGCCATTCAGGAAGTGATGGAAGTGCACAGCTGAGGAGCAGTGACTCAGTCTCAGTGGGAGGCAGAACAATCTAAACCAACAAGGTGTCATATGAGTTGGGCTTTAAAGATCAAGGAGTAGCTCACTGAGTAGGCACAGGATGCAGCAGAGCAGGGGAAAGAGGAATTTCGATTTCTGTGTAAGTGGAAGAGTGGCACGGAAGTGTCTTTTGGAACTGCCTCTCCTCTCCCCACCCCCACACAGTAATAAGCACCAGATAAGCAAAACCAAACTGGCACAGAAGAGTGATTAAGAGTACAGTGTGGGAGCTCGAGTGCCCGAGTTCCGGTCTCCTCTCTGCCACAACCTAGTGTGGTGTTTTACTTAATTTTTTTGGTAGCTTAATGTCTTCGTCTGTCAGAAGGAGATATTAATAATTTTAACCCTATCAATTAATTTTGAGTATTGTATTAGATTATACATAAAAATAACTTAGGGAAGTGCTCAACAAAAAACATTTAGTACATGATTAAGTTGGGGAGTAAGTAAGCCTGATGAAATAATACCAAAATTCAAGAGGAGAATTCTGGGTATTTTGTACTAGACTCCACGCTATACTAACCTACATTCAACATCTACAATACTATTGGATGATTGTTTACTTTGAAACCAGTGTACTCTGAGCCTTCTTTGACGCGTATGTATAAGTAAAAAGGTTAATTATCTTCAAAATGGCAAGGTTAAGATTTTAAAGTAGGAAACTCTAAGAAATACAAATAGAGGTAAATATACTAATTATTAAATCACTATATATTACATATATTATAAAATAATATATATACACTATACCTAATATATATGTTTATAATTAAGTATAAATAAATACTAAATGGTATTTATAACAACATAGATGCTTGTGAGATTTAGGAATTAGTTCTCAGATAACCAATGTATAATAAAATTAACTGGACTGTCACACTAGAATATTTTCATTCCAGTGCATTTGTAGAAATCTGTGAACTCTGGGGCTAATATTGCTTTTCTTTAATATAGTATTACAATCTAACTGAATTCCCTAGAACTGGCTCAGGTTGCATATTTTGAAAAGGATCATAATACAGAGAACAAACTAGTATATCTTACCATTAGGTGCTATATAGTTTTAGATGTTGGAGGCATGTAACATTAGGAAAATAATACTAAGAGCTACCTTGTTGCTAATCCAGCACAAGCAACTGCCTTAAAATATACCAACTTTAGCTTCAGCCAGGAGAGCAGAAACTGATCACCAATTGTAATAATTTGAAGCATAATTTAGAGAAATATTTTCAAATAACTATATTTTAGAACCTCCATAATTTATATTTAAACTTTAAATTTATCTGTGAATACCCACTGAAATCTTTTGTAGAAGATTGGATAAAATTTATTTGGATAATAAGTAAAGGTGCATACAGTGTGGTTTATATCAGTAAAAATATTTGAAACCACAAAATAATAGGTCCTGTTAAATAACTTTCTTTATATAGGCCATTTATAAGATATGCAAACATGTGAGATACCACACATAAGTAAATGATCAAACTCTGAGCAACAACAACAAAAGAATTCTGCAATTTATGTAGTTAGCCATGCATTTTGAATTTGATTTTTTAAAGTTCCAATTTGCTCTGAAGATAGTTAAAATCTTCATTTCCAGTTGACAGTGGATTTTGTATTACTGTGCAAATAATTATTACAATTTGATAAACCTATTTTCACAATTTAATTTGTCACCAGGAAAATGTTCTCTGTTCTCAATAATTTTTATACTGGAGCAATTACTTCTTGTTTGAAAATTTTATTACAAAAAAATAATGTTCTGAATACACATCATGTAGCTGTTCAAGGGACTTTCAGTATTTTTAATTGATGTTTATATGTTAGGCAAATAATACTGAATCATATTGATTCTTCCCTAAAATTTTATGAATACCCCATGTATCACACTTATTTCTAATATTTACAGGTGGTTATTTGAGATCCAATTGATTTATTTTATTTTTTATGCTTCTTATCACTTTCACTTTGGGCTATGAAATTGACACACTATGTGTTGAAGAATAATATATGTACATATATCACATATTATGATCATATGATAATTTTCATAATAAAATGTTTACCACTTTTGATTTGCTTACAATTGTTATTAGGTCAGATTTGAAATGAGGTTAAGTCTATTCTCAAACATCCTTCCAGAAATGTAGCTTTAAAAATACTATATTTCAAAACATGTTAATATATACTATTAAGTATATAAATTTATATTCTCAAAAATGAAATTTCAATAAGGCAACAAGTTTTATCTAAAATATAACAACACTATGTTTGCACATTTGTTTTAAACCCATTAATCTTTGCCTGTAACCGAGGGGAATTCCCGTTAAAAATTTCATATGGATTACTAGTGAATCAGGTTTCCACCAAAACTTACTTTAAAATTAGTCCTTTCTTTCTTGCAAAGGCAATATGGTATATTGTCACTAATACAGGACTGAGAATAAAATGTGGCTCTTGGTTGGTCTGGGCTGGACCCTTATTAGCATTGCGATATTTGAACACTTTTATCTCTCTCTAGATGTTAATTTTTTAATTACACCTTGAGAAGAAATTCTCAAGGTTCTTTAAGCAATAAAATTGATTATTCCAAGCCCTGTTCAATAATAACATTGTTCTAAAAATCTACAACTACTGTAACTTCTTCTTGGCTATACCCTCCTTAGTTTCATAAAGTTTGTGGAGAAGCTTTGATAACTAAACAAACATTAAAGAAAGAAACATTGTTTACAGTCACTGATATCCTTCTGCTCACCAGTTCATCCTTCTCAGACCATACATTTTTTACTCCACAGTAAATACAAAGTTCTTAAAATTCTCTCCCCTCTGATATCGTTAACATCTTCTTCATATTCTACTCCCCGCTCTAAAAAGGCTCCTTTTCATAGCATTTACCACGCTCAACTTGAAAAACTTTTTTGATGTGGAAAACATTTCAATATGGATGCTTTGAAGGAGCAATTTTTATAATTCCATTTCTTTCATCATCTCATCTTTCTCTTTCTACCCTTGAAGCATGGCACTTTAAAATACAATTTCTGAATTTTTTTCTTTTTCTCCTTTTTAATCATCTTAATTATCTTCAAAGTTTTAAGTATGTAACTGCAAAATCTGACTTTCTACTTTCTTCCCCTTCATTTTGGGTGACCTTTGCCACTTTTGAAAACGTCCTTGTCTGTGTTTCATGTGAACGTATCCTACTTTGACTCTGTTGAACAGAACTGGTCCTCTCTCTCACCTGTAGCACTGCCTCTCTCTGCTAATGACAATTTGCCATCGCCGAACAGACTAGTGCCAACTAAGAAAGGCTTTGTTACTGAAGAGTTCTGGGTTGGAATCCAGGCTCCGCCATTTACCAGTTATCTGATTTGGGACAAGTTGTTGAATCTGTTACTAAGCTTCATTTGTCTCATTTGTAAAATTAGTTGATAAGAACACCCACTGCAAAGGGGTTTTTGCAAGGTTAAATCATGATTTATTGCCAGGAAAGCCCATTACTAGTAACTTCTACAGAAAATGGTCAATATGATCATCAAAATTTAGCTTATAACCTCAGAGCAATTTTCAGTTTTTCAATTTTCTTAAACCAGAAATCTATCAATTGTTAAGTCTTAGCCCTGCCCCTGAAATATTACTGTCATTAAAAAATTAATCCATTCATTTGCTCATTCAATGAGTGGAGTACCTGGGACTGGGCTGCATGCTGGGGACTAATAATGAACAAAATGGACGAGGTCTCATCACCCTTCCTTAATTAACCACAATAATTGATTCATCTCCCTGCATTCTGCCTCCGACCCATCCTCAATATTCTTGTCAATGTAATGTCCCTAAATTGTATCTTTGGACTTCATGATCGATGAGAAAAACCTCAGTTACATTCCAAACCATTTCACATTATCCTTTCTCATTTTTACTGAATTTCCTACTGTTCTCTTTGTAGTAACCAGTGAGACCCTATGAAAAGGTGAGTATTGTCAATTCTCCACTCAGATCCCAGGACTGGACCTAACCTTCAACTTTTCCCCTCCCTCCCTCTGCCCTAGCTAGGGTCTTTTCCTCCTCTTCCTAGGACATACCCAATACATTCCACTCTTTGTGGTTTTTATTTTTTCACTCTAGATGACCCCTCAGGGCTTTTTACTTCTACTTTGTTTGCATTGAATACTCTTTGCTCATGTATCCACACTCTTTTACTCAAACATCACCTTCCCAGTGAAGTCTTCCTCTTTTGTGAGCACTTTGTTTAGGTCTTTATTTAAACATCACCTTTCAGGTGAGGTATTCTTGGTCCATCCTTTTTAAAATCTCCCCCTCCTCTCAACATCTATAACTGTACCTTCTCCTTTGCCTCTTTTATTTCTCTTAAAACATACCACTGTATAAGAAAACATAAATTTTACTTCTTTATCATGTTTTTTTTTTTGGTCTGTCTCTCCCACTAGAATTTAAACTCCCTGAGGAGAGAGACTCTAGGCCATTTTGTCACTACTATAATTCCAGCAACTGAGAGAGTCCCTAAGTGTGTAAGTGCTATTCAATAAATATGTGTTGAATTAATCCATGAAAGACTGGCTTCATTTCTCACTTCAGCTGCTTCATGCCCAAGCTCAGTCAGTGTTTTTGTCCATAGTCACTTCATCTGCCTGGAATGTGTTCTTTTCCTCCATCTCTCTCATCACCTATTTTCACGAGTCAAAAGTGCACTTATTAAATTTCTTGCCTTCATGCCACTTCCTGGTTGTGGATCTCTTTCTCTGGTCTCACATGGGCATTGTCCCTCTTTGATGATGCATATCTCATTCTCCACCCTGCTCTTACTAGTTCCACACCCAATCTTTCAAGTCCTTTGGCTCTACTACCAAAATATTTTCAGAATTTGATCTGTTCTCCCTATCCCCACCAATAATATCCTATCCTCTGTCACCTGGACTATTATAATAAAATCTTAATGGTCTCACTTCTTACACCTTTGCTATCTGTAGTTTCTTTTCACAAAGAAGCCCTATGACCATTTTCATACATGAATTATACCATGTCACTCTTCTGGCCAAACCCTTTCCTGAATTCTCAATTGTCTGAGAGTAAAATCCAAAATTCCTCAGGTGGCCCAACAAGGACTAAATGCTCCTGTACTCCACTACCTCTCTGATCTGTTGTTTCGGCACTTCATGCCTGAATCACTCAGTTCCAGCCACAGTAACCTCCTTGCTAATCCTTGATTATAACACCACTTTTAAGTTCACAGTCCCTGGGCTTTCTGTCCCCTCAGACTGAGATACTTCATCTGCAGATATTCTCTTCGCCTGGTTTCTCACTGGTTTCATTTAAGTGTCTGCAAAAATGAGAACTTATCCCTGGTTACCTTAGCTAAAATATCAAATTCCTCAACCTGTGTATGGTATTCTATCCCCTTAAGCTATTTATCTCTCTTTTTGTATGATAATCGCAGCTCACCTATCATGCGTGCATGTGTGTGTGTGTGTGTGTGTGTGTGTGTGTGTGTTTACGGTTGTTTTCTCTAGTGGCTTTACTATTATTTTTTCATGGAGCGTAAGGTCCCCAGGACCACAATAGATTTCCGTTAAATGAAAGACTATCTAATATTAGACTTACACATTCATATTATCAGTTGTATAATTCAAGATTTTCAAGGTCAGGAAACATGACTTCTACACAATGGTAATACCAAAAATAATTTTGTATTATATAGTTGTTTAAAAAATATTTTTTTAGTTAGTTTGCAGGTAACAACTATATGAACACTTATTACCTATCAATATTACCTATTAAGTAACTGAAAATCTTGGAAGAAAAGTACTGTTATCATCTCCATTTAGACAGATAACTAAAGCTTAACATATTGTCCAATATGGAGTAAAAGGGTAATAATAACAATGCTACATGGCTAATTTTATTAAGCCATATAATATGCCTATTAATATCTTAGGTAGATGATATACTTTTATTTAGAAGTAATAGTGAAAGGAAATGAAGTCAAATGTGTAATACAATTACAGAACTATAGTATTTGGTAAAATGTGTGGAATATTATTGGCAAAACTTTTACTCCACAGGGAATGACAAATTTATCATAGATAAAAGACAGAAAGCTCGCTTATAAAAACAATATGAAGCAGTCCAATAGTCAGTTAACTATTGTCATTAGTTATATATATATATATATAATTTCAAAATAGTAGAATAAACAACACATGTCAGAAATTGTGAATACCCTAAGCAAGTCTGAGGAAGCTCTTTGTAAAAATATAGGCAATAGGAAAAAATTGAAATTAAAATACATTTTGATTATTTTATAGTGAAAAAATCAGTGTATCCTAATGACATTGTAAGTTAACTACATTTAGCAGAATAATAATAACATTCATTTACTGATTCCCATGTGCAGAATACTGTTTAAAATAGATAATATACTTTTGTTCACAACATCTCTAGAAAGAGTTCACTATCTTTTCCCCCATTTTACTGATGTGTGAATTAAGTTATAACCCATGAAACTCCTTTAAGTAGCGGAGCTAGATTTCAAACCCAGAGTCTGTCTCTAGAGCTATGACCATCAGTCTGGGCTTTGCAGGATGCTCAATGGATGAAGGATTAAACATGTTCCTATGGAATACACCCTAAGGATCCCCAAATACAAATTCAAAAGAATATATGGCCTCATGTTCATAGCATTGTTATTTATAATAACAAAGATCTGGAAGCGACCTAAGTGCCCATCAGCAGATGAGTGGATCAAAATGTTGTGGAACATTTATGGGATAGAGTACTATGCAGCAGAAAGAAAGAAGAGACTCTTATCTCATGTGACAGCATGGATGGGCCTGGAGACGGTTATTTTAAGTGAAATAAGCCAGTCCATGAAAGACAAATGCTATATGATCTCACTTATATGTGGAATCTAATGAACAGAACAAACTAACGAACACAATAGAAACAGAAGCATAGATACATGGAACAGATGGACAGCCTTCGAAGGGCAGGGAGGAGGGGGACTGGATAAATGAATGTGAAGGGATTAGCCAAAGAACATACACGCATGAGCTATGGACATGGAGAGTAGTAAAGGGATGGCCTGAGGTAGGGGGCTGGGTGGAACTGGGCAAAGGAGGAAAAAGTGGGACAACTCTAATAACATGAGCAATAACACACAATAAAATATGCCCCTATGTAGAGTGATTGCTGCCCTTGTGGGAAGAACAGGACAAGAAGTTTCTGTAGCTTTAAAATCGGTGCTACAAAGCAGCTTATATTTCAGGAAAATGCTCTCAAGAATTATATTTATTGTGTTAAAAAATAAACTTAGTTACCTGAAGATCTGTGAAATTTAGCATATGTTTCACAGTGACAAGATTTAATCCCGTTTCCGTCACTGTGACTGCTCCACAGGTATAGAGTAAATTGCTGTGATTGCTGTGGCTGTAACCCATTATCATAGCAGGAAATTGCATGAATCTCACCAATGATATGGAATGCACTGCTGTCACTGCTATGCATTAATTTCTAAGTAGTTGGCCATTTGTAATAATTCTGTAAAGGTCCATCTTAGCACAGTTTTCAGTCTAGACAAGTTAAGCCCATGTGCATGGAATTTTACCCCATTATTTTCAAGCAGTTATACTGTATTATAAAATTATCTTTTTATTGGGCAATTTTATATTGAACCCCTTTCCAAGAGTTGGAAACATGCTAGTTTTATTGCCCTAATCTTTAATATTTAAGGGAAATTTATTCTGTAAAAAATAATGTCATTTGGCAATATATATAAGAATACAAAGTGAGAAAACCCTCTGATAATACAAACAATGCTTATTTTTAAAATTTTATGGGATAGATAAATCATTTATCAAATGATTTTTAACCATATTGTCCTCCTCTTTGCTGATATCATTTCAGATAATGGTATAGTTCATGGTTATAGTTTTGAAAGTAATATTTTTGGAATTATAAGTCTGTTTTATGTTATAAATAAAAATGTTTTACCATTTAAATACAACCTCTATTATGTAAATTATATCTTTCCTATCCTTCCTTTGATATTGATATTCTTCCCCACAGTGGAAACATAAATTCAAATTAGTAGGCTTAATTGAAAATGTTTGACCATTGTGAACTTGTATAATGTCTTCTCATGGTATATGAGATCTGTCCAGAAAAATTCCAGGCATTGTTAATATAACAAGAACAGTTTGTGTGACATCAGTGTAACCTGGCAGCCAAGGAGAGTGGACTGGAATGCTCATGCATAAGCAATGATGACCTCACTGTGCTAGTCAATGGGGAAGGTAGATGCTGTTGAGTGAGCATGTGTACTGTGTGGCCATCACATTCAAAATTCCTGAGCAAGTAGAACAATGAGTCTGCATCAAATTTTGCATTAAGTGTGAACATTCCTCCACATAAACTATTTGGGTGATTCAGAAGGCCACAGCTCTGGACAACTGGTGATTATCACCTTCATCATGACAATGCACTCATTCACGCATCGTGTCATGTGCAGAGTTTTTTGGTGAAACAGCAAATCACCCAGTGATTCAGCTTCCCTACAGCCCAGACTTGGTGCCTTGTGACTTCAGGCTTTTCCCCAAACTCAAATTACCTTTGAAAGGGAAGAGATTTCGGACCATTTGTGAGGTTCAGGAAAATAAGATGGGGCAGCTGATGATGACTGGGAGAACCGTGTGAGGTCCTAAGGTGACCACTTTGAAGGGGACTGAGGCATGGTTGTTCTATGTACAATGTTTCTTGTATCTTTCATATTCTTCGATACATATCTCTATTTTTCATATTAAATGGCTGGGTACTGTCTGGATGGACCTCATATTTTATATTTTAGTTACTGACATTTTTCTGGAAACTTATTTTCCTCTTCTTTAAAAAAAATTTAAAATGTGTACATTCTTGAAATGTGTCTTA
>PVKM010009225.1:6525-37450 GCA_004027735.1 Carollia perspicillata | reverse complement strand
ACAGTGCATGCGTGCCTCCTGTGAAGGTGCTCAGTCCCGTTTCAGCAGCCAGGGAGGCTTCAAGAGCTCCTTCCACCTGCGGGTGTGGGGGCACTGCACAGCCACCCTCCACCCACTGGGGGTAGTGTACCAAGGCCCCAGGGTTTGGTGGGGGCCAACTCTACTCACCGCAGCTCCGGCTCCTGTCTCTGGAGCTAAGGAGGTCCCTCCCCGCTCTGCAGGTGCAGCAAGGAAGTGCGGCCAACTAGGGGTTTGTTTCCTTCCCAAATCTTAATACAGGTTCCCTCCGGGGCTAGCCCACTCCGAAAATCGGCCACTCCGAGGAACAAGAAGTTTCCAACTGACCAGGTGTCACACTGGGGTCCTGTCCTCTGAACCGGTTAAAGTTCCTGAGCATGCACTCTAGGACGGTAGACTGTCCTCCACCCATGTTTCCCACCCAGTGTCGGGGCAGACAAACAAAGAAAGGGGGGTGTTTCCTTAAAGGGAAACCACTCAGGTCACAGACACATTCATACCAACATACACACACAGTCACACCGAAGTTATTACGTTTCTCTCCCGAGCCGGGAAACCCTACCTGAACCTGAGGTCAAAAGGCCTGAGAGGTGATCAGCCTCCCCTTCCACCCTTAAGGTGGGCCTGGTTGCTCGGGCCTGGTCCCCGGGGCACTTACCAATTTGGCGCCTCCTAAGAAGAGGGAAAGATCCTTTCCCTCCTTCGACCTGGTCTCAGTCCATTTTTCCCCACCAGCCTGGGTCAAAGAGCAGCCCGAGGTCTGGGCTAAGGTGGGCCCAGTTTCTCAGGACCCGAAATCACCAGGGTGCACGCTTCCCTGCAGTCACCGGGACCACCTCGCCAACCCCGGCCACCTTCACCAGAGGCAAATGGCCTGCTCATGTGAGTCGTTTCCCGGTCAGGGAACCAAAATGTTGTGGAAAAACAGACTCTGACACGATGTGGGGTCAATGGAGTGAGCGCTTTATTAACGCATGTGGACCCAGAGGAGACGGCCTCCAAATTCTGGGCCCCGAACATGGGGAGTAAGTTTTCTTATATACTATCAGACTGTGATGCGAAAGCTGGGTTGGAAAATGTTGCAAGCAGATTACAGAAGCTGAATGCAGGTGTTAGCCAGGTGTGGGCAGTAAGGCAGGTGGGGTGAGTGATAAATGGGTTAACAGTCCCTTATCTTAACAGGCCAAACAGTTTTACAGAAGCAGGAAGCGAGAACTAGGCTGCTACTTGGGAGTTACTAAAAAAAATGGCTTGTTTTTCCCTTACACAATCACACCTATTCTGTCAGAGGCTAGGCAAGTGATTGGAGCTTCTCTACATGCACACTTTTTTTGTGTTGTCTCATGCTCCATCTCTTTGTTTCGGGTCAAAGGAAATATCTACTTCATGGTCTACCAATGACATTTTAGCTAACCATCTTTTAAGTTCCCCACCTGTCTCTCAGAGGAAAGAAGAGGAAGCTAGCACACCTGTCTCTCAGGGGGACTCTAGCAGGCCTCAGAACCCCAAGACCTCAAGCCCTGAGTCAACAACTACAACTTCTCCACCCTGGAGGAGAGGGACCCATGGTAGGGGGACAAGATACTGTTACCCAATGGACCCCCCTCCTCTCCTGGGGTCCCCCTGCACTAGGTTCACCTTGCCTGCTGCCAGGGAATGATGTCTCTCAATGCCAGAGTTTGGTGAAAAGAAAAGGAACTATTTATTCAAAAGTTATACAGACTTAGAGTAAGGACTTAGTGTCTTCATTAAAACCCCAAAGTCCCTTAAAACACCCGCAAACACACACAGTCCTTCCTTCCCCCACCCCCTTTGCCCAGTCAGGGGTAACATATCTCAGGAAAACAAATAGAAGTCTGTGGCACAGGTAGCCCTGGGTTCTTCCCAGTATTCTGTGATTGGCTGGCAGGTCTCCTGAGGTTCCCAGCACCATCAGCTGTGTTGCCACTGCAATGTTCTTAATCCAAAACCATGTGGCACCTTTTCATGGCCCATCAGCAAGAGTCTTTTCACCCCTTTCCTTCCTGCAAGGTCTCTCCTGCATTCTTCCAAACAGGAGCTCTGCATCACTGCAACTTATTGTTTTCCTGCTTCCTAACCTGCATGACAAAGGGAGCTCCAAATTCATGTGGTTCTGACCCAAATGGCTGCCAGGCCTGGGTTTAAATCTCAGCCTGAATCTTCCTCTGCATCACCATTTCCAACTCCTCCCACAATTGGCTACACCTGCCAGCACTCTTGTATTTTTTTTTCCAGCTTTTCTGGGCTGCCATAGTAAGTCCAGGTAAGTGTGGCCCCATGGTGTGGAGCCAACCATCTCCAAGCTCTCATGTAGGTGCTGTAACCAGCAGGAGTTGTCTCCCAGTTACATTATGGGCTGAACTCACTCCCATCCCCCTAACTCAAAGCATGACCACAGCTACTTAATGCATCTATGAAACCAGTTAAAAGTTATAGATATGTTAAATGACCATTCTAGAGGTTATTTTCAAAACTGTTGATATGCAAAATAACTCTCAATGGCCCTGCTCCATGTGTCCCATCCCCAAGTTCAGACTTGGGTAGATGAGGACATCCTACATTTTTAATATTTCCTGGACAACCTGAGTCCTGGATCCCATCACAAATCCCTCTTTGGTGGGGGGAGGGGCTGACCTGGCTGTGCCCTGTTACAACCCTACTCACCCGTATACCCAAAGTTACCAAAGGAAGAGAAACCCAGTCCATACTGGGGCACACTAGGAGTGGAGCCTCATATTCCCCTGGCCCATCTGGCCTCCTACCCCTGAGAGAAGTAGCAGGTCCAGAAGGCCCCACTCAGGTATATGTACCTTTCTCAATAGCTGACCTACAGCACTGCAAGAAAAGGCTAGGAAACTTTTCTGAGGATCCCTCATGCTTCATTAATAGCTTCCATATCTTAACCCTTGCCTTTGATATGGTGTGGAGGGACTTTTATACAGTTCTAACTATATGTTGCTCTCCAGGAGAAAAACAGCTAATTTAGGAAGGGGCCAGCAAATATGCAGATCAATTACATACTGAAGACCCTGGTAATACAAGGCCTGCAGCTGGGGCTGTCCCAGATCACAAGCCCAATGGAGACTATAGTACACCAGCAGAGAACAGAAGTAAATCCGTCATGATAAGTGCTTATTAGCTAGAATGAGGGCCTGTATCAAAAACCCAGTGAATTATGATAAGGTTAAGGAAATAACACAAGGAAAGGAAGAGATCTCTACACTCTTCTCCGGAGGGCAAGTGTTAATAGGGCAATACTTTATCACTCAATTAGCCCCTGATACCTATAAACACCTTCAGAAATTAAAATGGGGCCCTAGGCCCCTTTGGCACAACTAATGGGTATTGCCTTCTCAGTCTTTACCAATTGAGACTTAGAGGAAAGACAGACCAAGTTACTTGCACTAGCTATTATCAGCAAGATAGCTAGTGGAACTGGCAGCATTGGCAAAGACCAGCCACCTTAAGGTAACCCAGGAAAGTCACAAAGGAATGGAGGGCACAGGGATCACATGTGCTTTAGGGGCAAACTCCCTGGACACTGGGCAAAAGAATGCACTAAGCCACCCCCAGGGCCAAGTCCCAAGTATATAGGAACAAACCCTGATCCCTGGCACTGGAAGGTAGACTGCTCCCATTCCCAGAGTGGAAAGGGGTCATCTCCTATGGCCATGGCAGCACTTGAGGACTTAGGGTACTCAGAGAGCAGGTTGGCCCCAGCCACACCAGCATCTCGATCTCTACAGAAGAACCCTGAGTGACCTTGACATGGTAGGTAAAAAAATTAATTTTCTTGTTGATACTGGGACCATTTACTCTGTCTTCAATTTATATACTGATCCTCTCTCCTCTCACTCAAGTAGTATTCTTGGGGTTGAAGGAAAATCTAGGACTTGTTTTTACATGCCCCCTATCAATTGTCAATTTGAAAACCAAATTTTTAAGCATTTTTTCCTGGTTATTCCACAATGCCCCATACCATTGCTAGGATGAGATCTCTTGGCCAGATTAGGAGCTATTCTGAAGTTTCAGGAGGTCCAAGATCATGTCCTTATGATTATCTTAGTCTATGGAGACAAGACAGAAAATAGCATCCCAGAGCAGATTTTACAAGGAGTAGATACCCTAGTTTGGAACTCTGGGGTTCCTGGAATGGACAGCACAGCCCAACCAGTCAAATCCACCTAAAGCCTGGGGTAGTTTATCCCCACAAGAAGCAATATCCCATCAAGCAGGAGGCCCTAGAGGGTCTGCAGTCCATCATAAAGAAGTTTATTACACACAGGCAGCTGGTATCCCATCAGTCTCCCTGCAATATTCCAATACTTCCTGTTCTTAAGTCTACAGGGGAGTACCGGTTGGTCCGAGTTTTACGGTTAATTAATGAGGCATCCTTTTTTTCTTCTTCTGGCCAACTCTTATACTATCCTCACCCAGGTACCAGACTATACTCAGTGGTATACTGTCTTAGACTTAAAAAATGCCTTCTTTTGCATCTCTCTCCACCCAGATTCCCAATACCCATTTGCATTTGAGTGGACAGACCCGAAACAATGGTCCATCAACAGTATACCTGGACAGTGCTACCACAAGGGTTTAGAGACAGCCCCCATCTATTCATGAGAGTGTTAGAGAAAGATATAAGAGATTTATAGCTATGATAAGATCAGTCTAAGAACACGTAGATGATATCTTAATCTGTAGCCCCTCAAAGGAAGCCTCAGACCGCAACACTATCCTCACTCTGAACTTCCTCGGGGGCCGGGGATATCGAGTCTCTAAGAAAAAGGCCCAAATTTCCAAACTAGGAGTAAACTATTTAGGTTATAGCCTAACTCCAGGATCTAGGCAGCTGTCACCAGAGAGAATAAAGGCAATCTCTGAGATAATACCACCTGCTACCAAATGGCAGCTCCGCTCTTTCCCAGGAATGGCTGGGTTCTGCAGGATTTGGATCCCAAGCTTCAGACTAATTGCAAAGCCTTTATACAAGGCTACTAAGGGACCAGACATTGAACCCATTATATGGGAAAAGGAACATGATCAAGCTTTTAATAAACTCAAGCAGGCTTCAGTCAAGGCCCCAGCCCTAGGCATCCCTGACTTAAACAAACCTTTCTCTTTATACATAGCAGAGAAACAGAGAATAGCATTGGGAGTCTTAGTTCAGTGACTAGGAAATGAACCCCAACCTGTCACATATTTCTCTAGGAGACTGGACAATGTAGACACGGGGTGGCCTCCATGGCTCAGAGCAGTAGCAGCCACAGCTACATTAACTGAGGAGGCTGCAAAACTGACACTTGGACAAAAGTTAGAGGTTCTAACTCCACATCAAGTCCAAGGTGTGTTAGAAATGAAAGGGCATCTCTGGTTAATGGGAAATAGATTAACCAGGTACCAGGCCCTTCTTGGACAATCCTGAAGCAACCATAAAAACTTGCAATACCTTAAATCCATCCTCCTTATGCCTATAGGATCATCTCCAAACTTAGCTCATTCTTGCGCAGAGGTTATTTATCTCACCTACTCCAGCAGGGCTGATTTGTTGGACCAGCCCTTAGGAAACCCTGATGAATAGTGGTTCACTGATGGGAGCAGTTTTGTACAGAGTGGGCAGCGAAAAGCAGGATATGCAGTGGTTAGTTTATATGACACTGTAGAGGCACAACCTCTTCCACCCTCAACTTCAGCCTAAAAAAATGCAGAGATTATATAGCTCTTACCTGAGCTCTCATTCTAGGACAAGGAAAAGGGATTAATATTTATACAGATTCCAGACATGTCTTCCTTGTTCTGCACACTCGCTCATGCTGCCATCTGGAAAGAAAGGGGACTCCTTACTGCAAGGAATTCCCCTATTAAGCACAGACAGGATATCTTAAATCTGCTAGAAGCAGTTAGACTCCCTAAACGGGCAGCAGTAATGCACCATAGGGGTCACCAGAAGGATATGTCCCCTATTACCAAGGGGAACAGAAAGGAAGACCAAGAAGCTAGGAAGGCATCTCAGAGGCCAGTCGCAGAGTTGGCACTGTTCCCTTCCATAGACAATACCTACTTGAAGCCTGATTACATGTCTGAGGAGAAATCACCGGCTACAGAGCAAGGGGGCATTAAGGAAGGGCCCTGGATTTATACCGGCCAGAAATGTCTCCTTCCCCAGACCTCTCAATGGAAGGTTTTAAAGGCCCTGTATGACTCCTTCCATATAGGAAGAGATGTTACTACAGCATTAGTCAATAATTTATTGACAGGCAAAAGACTAACAACTACTATAAAGAATATTTGCCAAGCCTACTCTGTTTGCACCTACAACTCTGGGCAAAAGCCATCTCTCCCCCCACAGCCACAGCCTGTTCAGTGGAGGGGAACCTATTCAGGAGAAGACTGGCAGATTGATTTTACCAAGATGCCCCACTGTAAAGGATATAAGTGTCTACTAGTTTTAATAGATACCTTCACTGGGTGGATTGAAGCCTTTCCAACTACAACAGAGAAGGCCACAAAAGTAGCAGAGGTGCTCCTAAAATAAATATGCTGGTTTGGTCTCCCACACCCCCTGCAGAGTGATAACAGGCCTTCCTTCACCTCTGAGGTCACTCAATCAGTCTTTGAGGCCCTATGCATAAAATATTACCTCCACTCTGCTTGGAGACCTCAGTCGCTGGGAAGGTAGAGCAGGAGAACCAAACTTTAAAAAGAACATTAGTAAAGTTCTGTCAAGAGACTTGGGAAACCTGGGAAAAATTACTGGCAATAGCCCTCATGAGAATAAGGGGCTCCCCTAAGGCTAATACTAGGCTCAGCCCATTTGAAATGCTATATGGCAGTCCATTCCTAACTCTGGATTTAATATGTGAGGCTGAGACCCATCAAGCCGTGAAGCATATGATGAACTTGGGACAGGTACAAAAGGCATTGCAGGAATAGGGGAATGAAGTATTGCTTTCTCCCAAAGGAGAACTCCAGGCGACTATATCTCCAGGACACTGGGTACTTCTCAAAACTTGGAGAGAAGGATCTCCTGTAGATTAACTTAATCCCAAATGGAAGGGACCCTACCAGGTTGTCCTGAGTACCCTCATGGCTGTGAAGCTATTGGGAGTCGATAGTTGGGTTCATAGTTCCAGGGTAAAGCCGGCTCCTGTTGATCCAGATCACTCTTCAGATCAGCAGGGGAATCCGGGCTCCACATACACCTGTGAGCAGGTGGAGGCCCTCAAGTTCCTGTTCAAAAAGAAGATGACTCAGACGGCAGGATGATGCTACATACACCTGTGCGCTGGTGGAGGACTTCAAGCTCCTCTTCCACAGGACTACTCCTGAGTCTGATAAATACCTTCCTATTTTACCCCTCAACCCTGTTCACTTATGCTAACTCTCCACCTAAAACTGCCCATGACCACCTAAAAATTAGCTAATCATATGGCCCAATCTTTAAATTAAATTATTCCTGTTGGCTTTGTCTTTCTACCCATAGCTGGGGTTATGTTCAGCCACTGGCACCAGAAAAGTGGGGAAATGTCTCCATTACCCTGGATAAAAAGATTGTGCATTCCAGCCCATGGGGCATTATAGTTACTCAAAACCTTGCTAAACTATTACCCAGGACTTTCTCCACCAGCGGTCAACACTCCCCTAGAGGGCCTCTATTTTCTCACTTAATAAACCACCCACAAGTCGACTACCCTTGCTGCATTGTTGGT
Organism: Carollia perspicillata; assembly: GCA_004027735.1. Lineage (NCBI taxonomy): Eukaryota > Metazoa > Chordata > Mammalia > Chiroptera > Phyllostomidae > Carollia > Carollia perspicillata. Next base: position 29,702 of record PVKM010009225.1, on the reverse strand, counting down.
AATGCTCCAGGAAGCACACTTGTGGGAAGGCTTGCTAATGGGCAATGCCAACAAAATTTTCTAATCCAAGGTCTCTCTCTCTCACAAACACTACTCATGGAATTCTCCTCACCGAAATACCCTATATCTCTGAGGGAATTCCTAACCCAGGGAGCTGAAACAAATTTTATGCATACACACTTTCCAAAGCCAGCTGTTCCTAGCCCACCTTTAGTCAAAGCTCCCCAAAACAGCTTACTGCCAAGGCAGGCCATCCTATCCAGTTAATAAATTCCTCCCACAAGAAAGAGAGGACTGTATCAGTCTAACTGCATCTCTCAGGTCGCCATATATCTTGGACTGAAGAGGGGCTCTATCTTTACTGAATTCATAAATAGCACAAGTTTCCACAATCCTGTAATAGGCGCCCTGGTCGCAGCCTCGCTGGTGACACAAGGATTACAATGGTGGGGTACTAAATACCCAAGAACCAAACAACCAGTCAAAAGCAGATACATCTCTGTAGAAACCCAGCCAATTGAGCTGGCAGAAATTGCTCTAATGGCAGAAATACCCGCTTTGGCAGGAGTCTGTTGGGTCTGTGGGTCCCAGGCATACTGGACCCTCCCTCCACGGTGAAGGGGAATCTGGTCCGTGGGGTATGTTCTTCCTGACGTTTCCATAGCATGGGAAAACACCTCCCTCCCATTCCCCTTACGAGGGCAGGGACATCTTTTCAGGAGGGCAGATCCCCTTATTCCTCTAATATCACTTACTGGGATTCTCTCTGCCACGGGAACAGCAGTATGAGGAGCTTCATTAGGAACTCTCTACCTCCTACCACAGGAAACAGCTGAGTCATTAACTAAAACAGGGGAAATGCTTGCAGCGCTCCAAGAGCAACTGGACTCATTAGCTGGAGTTGCCCTCCGAAACTGAAGGGCATTAGACCACCTCACAACCTCGGCAGGAGGAACATGTTTGTACCTCAAGGAAAAGTGTTGCTTCTAGGTTAACAAGTCAGGGCAGGTCCAGCAAAACATCCAAAGTGTTCTTGAATCAGCATCTAGGATCAAAAGTTTGACCTCTCTATGGGATTCAAATTCATGGCTCATGTCTTTACTTCTTCCCTTTGCAGCACCGTTATTAATTATACTAGTGATACTATTATTTAGGCCCATGAAAATCAACTTACTAGCTAAATTTATCTCTTCTAGAATACAGGCTATAAAGCTGCAAATGATTGTCACGAATGACTATTGGTCAATAGTCATTGACCAATGAAACTGAAACTGGAGGCTCCGGGCATCCTTCTATCGTGGGCTGATGGAAGGACACTTTCCTTTCCCTCCTCCGACTGACATACAGCATCCCTGACAGTCTCAGAAACTCTTTACCAAGTCCCAGACAGAATAGGGCGAGAGTTTTGTGGTTCTCAATAGTCAGGGTCTACCGTCCCATCCAAGCCTGAAGCAGTTATAAAATACAGACCTTCACCCCTCAAGCAACCCAAAAAGGAATTTTTGAGCACCATGTCTCTCAGGGAAATGAGGCAGGAGACAGCATAGGAAGAACTCTGGGACTGCACTGCTGTCACTGGCCAGCATCTAGCATCCTGGTTGCCAGGAAACACCTTTTACCACTTAGGTAGAATTAATAACAAACCAAGGCAGGGAAAGAGAGGCATGTCTCACATACTAACTCAGCAGTCTCAAGCCTGGTCCCATAATACTGCCAGGTGTTCCAACATCACAAGAAACACTATGTTAGCAAGAAAGAAGGGAAGTCCTTGAAATTCTATGTAGTATTTCCACTATCTGGGAAAGAAAGCCTTAAAACTGTGCTTTCATCCCAAGGCCTGAAATGTAGGAGAGGGTTCACAGTGCCCAAAGAGGAGCCCATAAATAACTTTGGGTAACTGCCCAAACTTTAATTAACTGCCTCCTGTCATGTATCTGTTTTACAACAAGATGAACAAATGGAGTCTGGAGCAAGATAAGGATTCTGGCTAACAGACCCCACACATACCTAAGTTTGGGTAGTCACATCCCCCGGGAAAGCTGGCACCACATTTACCCGCCAATCAATATATAACATTTTTACTTCTATCCTGCCAACTACATAAGTCCTCAGAACAAAGGACTTGCTCTTTTGGCTCCCTTGGCTCTCTGGCCACCTGGCCTCAGGCTACCTGAGGGTTTTCCACCCCAGGGGTTTTCCACCCTGGGGGCTTGCCACCTTGGCCTTCAGCTGCTCTTATTTTTGTCACCTGCTTTGCCCTGAACCTATGCCTTTCACCCCACCACCCTACCTAGGCCAGTTCTCTTCTATGGAAATAGATCACTAATAAACTGACTGCACACTAATCTGTACAGATTTGCTGATCTGTAATTCTTTACCTGTGCCAGCAGGAAGAACCAGGACTCTCCCATCAACAAAAGTAACACAACATCCTGGGTATATTTCCCACAAACTATACAATGAATAAGTCTACATTGCAAAACATAGTAGCATGTATGCACATTTCTTATTCTGAAACAGATAAATACATAAATCTGGGAAGTTGTTATGAGAACATTTCATTAAATCTCTACTACATGCTATCATCTTGAAAATGATAGCAAATTTGGAAGATGGAGGTGATGTGGGTGGGAGCTGAGCCCACTTGCTTGTACACCCAACTGGGACGCCTAGCTGATCTTACAAAGAACAGAGTGAACAGCCGACAGAATCCCAGCTATTATGAAGTTTGGAAGCCACAGTGTGCAGAGAACACTTAAAAATGGGTGGTAAAGAGATTTTATAGCTGACAGAAAGGAACCCGGGCTTTGCGCCCAAAACCTAGGCTGCTGTGGTTACATTGGAGGAGAGCTGGGTCAGAGACAGCAGCCTAGCCACTCCCTCCCCTCCCAGAGCCAGGAAGTCTCAGACCCCTGCCAGCAGGGACCAGGATGTGTCAAGTCTCTGGAGGGATAAAAAGGCAGTAAGTGACATGCAGTTGGCAGTGTACCCTGGCTGGGGTGGTGGTCGCTGGCTGGGACAGTACTAGAGAAATTGAGGACCTCGGTGATACCTGGACCTGGGAGAAGAAATGGGCAGTGACTGGCTGTGACCCAGATGTATTCTGGACCGCTCAGAGAGTTGGACTGGGTGGAACGCCGGGTGCTTGTTAGGAGTGGCAGGCAGCACACAAGGGAACTTCTCTCAGAAGTGGAACTGGCTGCCATTCAGGGACCTTGAGCACCCAGTGGTGGGGCCAGTGAAGAGGGAGGAGTGGGGGCATGATTTGTTCCCACTCAGGGTACCTCACATATTGATCAAAGAAGGGCACAGGGGCTCAGAGAAGCAGTGGCACCCAGAGACTTCTTTCAATAGGGGAACTGAGCAAACATGCAGGGACTTTGTGTTCACACAGCAGCCAAGCCCACAAAGTGGGGGAGGGCATGATTTGCTCCCGTTCAGTGCACCTCACTGACTGATCAAAGGGTCACAAAATGAGGTGGATTATCAGCACTGGCCTGGCGCAAATGCACAGAGTGGACAGGTTGGGCTGCCCAGCGCTGTGAGGTCATGGGCTGGAAGCTGGGCACCTGTGATTATTGTAGCCCAGATTGAGGCCCCATCCTTGTGGAACCACAGGAAAGGAAAACAATGGAGTGCAGCCCTGCTCTGCTGGCAGGATCCAGGGAGACGTGCAAAACCGGTTTGGCAGGTTTAAAATCAGCAAGAGGCTCTTTTTTTCTTTTTCTTTTTTCTTTTTTTGGTTAGAGTGAGACAATAAGACCTGGAGCTTTGAAAAAAACAGTGACCCAGAGAGAGGACAGAAGGCAAACACCAACGGCTGAGACAAATTTCACTTTGCTGTCTTTCAGAGCTTGCATTTTTAAAATTTTTCTTCTTCCTATTTAGGTTTTTTGGCTTGTTTGTATTTATTTGATTAGTCTTTTATTCTCCCTTTCATATAGAATTTAAATTTTTCTTCATTTCACACATATTCCAAATAACACACTACTCTTGGTCTTTTACTTTTTATTCTTTTTATTCAGATTATATACTTCTTATTGTCACAGGTAGGCACAGATAACCAGGTTCTTGGTGTTCAGGACAAAGAATTGAACCAAACACCCAGAGTTTATAGCAGAGAATATGGTGTTACAGAACAGGGCCAAGGGGAGTACGATATACTATTACCAAAAGTACCCCCTACTAGGTTCTCATTGTCTGCCGCCAGAGGAAAGATGTCTCTCAATGACAGAGATTTGTGAAGAGGAAAGGAAATGTTTATTTAAAGTTATGCAGACTTAAAGTAGTGACCTAATGTCTTCATTAAAATATCAAAGTCCTTCAGGATACCCACAGACGCACACAGTGTTTCCTTCTCCCTCTGCCCTAAATCGGGGTACCATATCTCGGGAAAAGAAGTAGATTCAGGCTCCCAGCACCATCGCCTGTGTTGTCAGCCAGGATCAAGCCAGGTGGTTCTCCTTGGCAAAGCTGCAAGGGGGTCTCAACTCTACCAAAGCCGTGTGGTTCTCCCCCTGATGGCTGCCACATCTCAGTTTAAATCCCTGCGCCAATCCTCCTCTCAGCTCCATTTCTGACTCCTCCTATAATCACTACACTTGTCAGCACTCCCATATCCTTCCAGTGTTACTGGGCTGCCATCGTGAGTCTGAGCAGCTGTGGCCCCATGGTGTGGTGCCAATCATCTCCAAGCTCTCATGCAGGCACTGTAACCAAGGAGAGTTGCCTTCCAGTTACATCTTGGGTGGAAGTCACTCCCTTCTCCCTGGCTCTAAGCAAGGCCACAGCTATTTAACATATCCGTGAAACCAGTTAAAGGTTATAGATATGTTAAATGACCATGCCAGAGGTTAGATGTAAAGCTGTTGCTATGCAAAACAGCTCTCAATGGCCCTGCTCCGTTTGTCCCTTCCCCAAACTCACACCTGTGGTGGGGGGAGGACATCTTATATATCTTTCTAATATTTCCTGGACACCTTGAGTCCTGGACCCCATTCCGAATCCTTATTTGGGCCTCCCCTCTCGGCTGCACCCTATTACAATGGGAGCAGGCCAAGTCCAAGCAGAGATTGACCTCATGGGCTAGAGGGATTCTATTCTTATAGGATGGATCCTTCCTGGCTAGTTTTAGCAGACTTTTATTGCACCTGTGCAAGTACTTGTATTACTTTAAAGCTATAGCCCATATAGTCTCCCATTATTTTCCCTGATTGGCAACTGGAGAAGGAGTCATACAATATTACCAAATGAATCCCCTCTTTTCTTGGGGTCCCCCTGTACAGCTCTCCATGTCAGAGATTGTTGAAAAGAAATTATCTTTTCAAAAGTTATACAGACTTAAGACTAATAATGACTTAATGTCTTCATTAAACTCCCCAAGTCCCTTAAATGCCCACAAACACTCACAGTCCTTCTTTCCCCCCTTTGCCCAGGCTGGGGTATCATATCTCAGGAAAAGAAATAGAGGTCTGTGGCTCAGACAGCCCCCAGTTCTTCCCAGTAATACATGCTTAACTGGTAGGCCTCCCTCAGTTCCTGGCACCATCAGCTATGTTGCTGGGATCTCCAATTCTTAATCCAAAACCACATGGCACCTTCTCATGGCCCACCAGCAAGAGTCCTTTCACTCCTTTCCTTCCCACAGCATCTCTCCTGCATTCTTCCAAACTGCTAAGAAAGAGCTCAGCATCGCTGCTACATCTTGCTTTCTGGCTTCCTAAGCTGTATGGTTCTTCTTGTCATGGCTGCCACACCTGGGTTTAAATCCCAGCACCAATCTTCCTCTGATGCCCCATTTCCAACTCCTCCAACAATCAGCTACTCTTGCCAGTATTCCCATATTTTTCCAGCTTTTCTGAACTGCCATAGTAAGTCCAGGCAGGCATGCCCCTGTGGTATGAAGCCAATCATCTCCAAGCTCTTACACAGGCTCTGTAACCAGGGGGAGTTGCCTCCCAGTTACATCCTTGGTGGAAGTCATGCCCTTCTTTGTAGCTCAAAGCATGACCACAGCTATTTAACATATCTATGAAACCAGTTAAAGGCTATAGATATGTTAAATGACTCTTCTAGACGTTATCTACAAAGCTGTTACTATGCAAAACAGCTCTGCCAGGCCCAGCTCCATGTGTCCCATCCCCCAGCTCAGACTTGTAGGGGTGAGGACATCCCATCTTTTTAATATTTCCTGGACACCCTGAGTTCTGGACCCCATTACAAATCATCCTTTTGGGGATCCCCTGGCTGCACCCTCTTACATTATCATACTATTGTTATTCCAGATGCCACACAGGACCCTTCCCTGGTGTTAATCCATTTCCCCATCTTCCTCAGCTTTATTACTGTTGTGGTTAACTTTAATTTCTCTAACACTAGGCCAAGTTTCTATCCTTTACTCTCACTATTTCTCCCCCATCTAACCTTACATGAGTGCTCTTCTTTTTTTTTTTTTTGGTTCTCAGGCTGGCACTCAATCCACTGAGACACACCAGCAAGGGCTGTGCTCTTCTTTCTTAAGTCAGCTCACATTCTTTTTCCCTTCTAATAAGACTCTTATTTCTTTTTCACCTTTTATAAACAGTGGCTAGTTGGATGAAATACTCTGGTTATTGCTGTACTTCTCCAAAGGAACGCCTATTTGTTCACTACTTGTTTGTACTTTAAACCTCATAGTGCAATAGAAGTTAAAATATAACAGAAGTTAAATCTGGCACTCTGTTCTGGACCTCAGATAACTCCCTGCTGGCCCCCAGGCTCCAGACAACCACCTGTTAACTAGTTGACTCTCTGTCTCAGACTCAGTTAATATCTTACTATCTCTTTGTCCTGGGCCCCGGACAATTCCCGCCCTCTACTTCTGTGTCCTTGGCTCCCATGCTCCTGTTCCCTGCTTGTGCCGAGTGACCCCTCCTCTCCCCACTTTATTACAAAGGTATTTAACCACCGGCCTGACCCCTCCTCAGCACCCAGAATTTGGAGGCTGTCTCCTCTGGGTCCGTATGTGTTAATAAAGCACTCACTCCATTGACCCCACGTCGTGTCAGAGTCCGTTTTTCCGCAACAATAGAATACTCCCCCACTATCTTGCCTTGCCCCTGATCAGCTAAGTAAGGAATTTTATTTCACTGTTTTCTCTCTCCCACTTTTTTTTTCTTTCTTTTTCTACCTCTCTCAACCTGGACTTTACTTTTTACTCTTATTAGTAGGCTTCCTCCTTTCTCTCAAAATCACTTTTCTTTACTGTAGACATCTCATAATCACTTTTCACTTCTTGTCAATATTTTTATTTTCATTCCACCTTTATTAAACTTCATTCAGCTGTCACTGCTATCAAGGCTGCTGTGTTTTTTCTGCAATTTTGCTCCCGTTGGTCCAGTACCTTTTCAATTTTACTTCAAACCTCATAGTATATTTTTCCCTCTTCTTAACCAAGTGTTCCCATCACCCTTTCATGTTTTGTTTACATTGTAAATTTTGCTCTCTCCCTTTCTTCACCTTGGTAATATCCCAACTCTTATCAGTTCTCCTACCTCTTGTCACACAACAATATCTTCCCTTCTTTTAATCATCTCATAGTCCCTTTGTCATATTTTATAATATCTGCAATCTCTCTTCACCTTTAAGACTATTGAACTAATAGTCTTAATTCAATTGTGACTGAAATTGTTAATTTGAGAGGGGGTTCTTTATGCTGGCATAGGTTTGGTTGTCTGGTAATACTGCTTTGTTAACCAATATCTGTACAACAACACACAAGACAAGGAGGGAGCTGTGAATACCAGCAAACCTGCTGGAGGGGAGAACCTACCAACAAAGGAGCCACCAACAGGTAAAGCCCAAACACAACAAGAGAGCCCACACAAACAGAAGAAAGGGCAACCTTAGAGCATCCAGACAAGGAGAAAAAAAGACACCACACCACAGAATCCCAGAGAACTCCTAACACAAAAATTCAGCCTACAAAGATAGCTGACAAAGGAGAACATCAGGTATCACAGAAACAAACAAAGAAAGTCACCTAAAATGGGGATACAGAGAAAGAACCCACAATCAAAAGGAATAGAAGATTCCTCAGTAAAAGAGCTAAACGAAATGGAGGCAAGCAAACTATCAGATGTAGAATTCGAAAGAATGGTTATAAGGATGCTCAAGGAACTCACTGACAACTACAAGGAACTGAGTGGGAACTACAGCAGTATGAAAAAAGAAATAGAAACTACAAAAAAGAACCAAGAAATAATGAAGACTAGAATATCTGAAATAAAAAATACACTAGAAGGAATTACAGGCAGGCTGGATGAAGCAGAGGACCAAATTAGTGAGGAGGAAGACAAGATAGAAAGAAATATTTAGGTAGAGCAGCTGCATAAAAAAAGACTCCAAAAACTATGAAGATAGCGTAAGGCAGGGGTGTCAGACTCATTTTCACTGGGAGCCACATCAGCCTTGAAGTTGCCTTCAAAGGGCCAAAATAATTTTAGGACTGTATAAATGTAACTACTCCTTAACTAATAAGGAGTTGAAATTACATTTGGCCCTTTCATGGCAACTGCAAGGTTAGTGTGGCCCCTGGTGAAAATGAGTTTGACATCTCTGGCTTAAGGGAACTGTAGGACAACATGAAACATAACAGCATTCTAATCATAGGAATACTAGAAGGAGAAGAAAAGAAGCAACAGATAAAAAATCTGTTCGAGCCCTGGCTGGTGTGACTCAGCTGCTGCTGGGTGCCAGGCTGCAAACCAAAGGGTCACCAGTTTGATTCCCAGTGAGAGCACATGCCTGGGTTGCAGGCCAGGTCCCCAGTAAGGGTGGGCAAGAGACAACAACAGATTAGTGTTTTTCTCCCTCCCTCCCTGTCTGTCTAAAAATAAATAAATAAATCTTAAAAAATCAAACAAAAGGACTCTTCAAAAGACTCAAGGGAAGAATCCACCAAGAAGACATAAACATTATAAACATATATGCACCCAACATAGGAGAACACAAATATATAAGAAAAATCTTGGAGGACTTCAAGAAAGATATAGACAGCAACACACTTATACTACAGAATTTTAACACACCACTGTCAACAATGGATAAATCTACCAAAAAAATTATCAACAAGGATATTGGAGCATTGAACAATGCCCTAGATGAAATGGATTTAACAGACATATATAGAACCTTTCATCTCAAAGAAGCAAAATACACATTCTTTTCAAATGCCCATGGATCATTGTCAAAGATAGACCACATGAAAGGACACAAAACAAGCCTCAACAAATTCAAGAAAATTGAAATCATATTAAGCATTTTCTCAGACCTCAAGGGCCTGAAACTAGAAAGTAACTTCAAGGAAAAATTCAAAAACACTCAAATTCATGGAGTTTGAATAGCATGCTAATAAACAATGAATGGGTCAATAATGACATCAAGAAAGAAATCAAAAAGTTTCTGGAAACAAATGAAAATGAACACACAACGGTCCAAAACTTAAGGGACACAGCAAAGGCAGTTCTCAGAAGGAAGTTCATAGAAATACGGGCTTACCTAAAAAAGATAGAAACATTTCAAATAAACAACCTAACCTTACACCTACAAAAAGTGGAGGAACAACAATAAACAAAGATCAGAGCAAGTAGAAGGAAGAAAATAACAGATCAAAGCACAATTAAATGACATAGAGACTAAAAGTACAATTCAAAGAATCAGTAAATCCAGAAGCTGGTTCTTTGAAAAGATAAACAAAATCAACAACCCATTCAGCAGATTCATCAAGAAAAAAAAAGAGAGAGGACCTAAAAAAAAACAATCAGAAATAAAAGAGGAGAGATTACAACTGACACCACAGAAATACAAAGAATTGTAGGAAATTACTGTGAAGAACTAACTATATGCCAAGAAATTTGAAAATGTAGGTGAAATGGACAAATTTCTAGAAAAATATGATCTTCCAAAACTCAATATAGAAGAAACAGAAAGCCTGAACAGACCAATAACAGCAGATGAAATTGAAGCAGTAATCAAAAAACTCCTGGCACACAAATACCCTGCACCAGATGGTTTCATAGGAGGATTTTACAAAACATTTCAGGAAGAACTAACCCCTACACTTCCCAGACTATACAAAATATCCAAGAAGAGGGAAGACTCCTGAACTCCTCTTATGAAGCCAGCATCATCCTAATTCCAAAACCAGATAAAGACAAAACAAAGAAAACTACAGGCCAATATCACTGGTGAACATTAATACTAAGATTCTCGACAAAATATTTGGAAACTACATCCAGCAATACATTAAAAAGATCATACACTATGACCAAGTGGGCTTCATCCCAAGGATGCAAGGATGGTACAATATTCGCAAATCAATAAATGTAATACATCACATAAACAAAAGAAAGACAAAAAATCACATGATCACATCAATAGATGCAGAAAAAGCATTTAATAAGGTGCAGCACCCATTTATGATAAAAACACTTAGCAAAGTGGGAATAGAAGGTGCATACCTCAACATAATAAAGGGCATGTATGAGAAACTTACAGTCAACATCATATTCAATGGGCAAAAACTAAAAGCTTTCCCACTAAGATCAGAAACAAGACAAGAATGTCCACTTGCACCACTGCTATTCAACATACTATTGGAAGTCCTAGCCAGAGCAATCAGAGAAGAAAAAGAAATAAAAGGCATCCAAATTGGAAAGGAGGAAGCAAAACTGCCATTGTTTGCAGATGACATGATAGTGTACGTAGAAAGCCCTATAGACTCCACCAAAAACCTACTCAACCTAATGAGTGAATTTGGCATAACAGTGGGATACAAAGTCAGTATTCAGAAACCAAAGGCATTTTTGTACACCAACAATGAAATATCAGAAACAGAAATCAGAAAAAAATCCCATTTGCTACAGCAACAAGAAAAATAAAGTATCTAGGAATAAACCTTACCAAGGAGGTAAAAGACCTCTACTCAGAACACAACACAATGCTGAAGAAAGAAATTAAGGAAGACAGAAATAATTGGAAGCATTTACCGTGTTCATGGATTGGAAGATTAACATCACCAAAATGTTTTATATTACCCAAAGCAATTTATAGATTCAACTCAATCCTTATTAAAATACTAATGACATATTTCACAGTTATAGAAAAAACATTTCTAAAATTTATATGGAACCATAAATGACCCAGAATAGCTGCACCATTTTTGAGAAAGAAGAACAAAGTAGGAGGGATCACAATACCTGATATCTAATTATATTACAAGTCCACTGTAATCAAAATAATCTGGTACTGACATAAGAACAGACATATAGATCCATGGAACAGAATAGAGAGCCCAGAAATAAACCCATGTCTCTATGGTCAATTAATATTTGACAAAGTAGACAGGAGCATAAAGTAGGGTAAAAATGGCCTCTTCAATAAATGGTGTTGGGAGATCTGCACTGCTACATGCAAAAGAATGAAACTTGACCACCAACTTACACCACACACAAAAATAAACTCAAGATGGATAAAAGACTTAAATATAAGTCACAACACCATAAAAGTCCTAGAGGAGAACATAGGCAGTAAAGTCTTAAATATTCCACGCAGCAGTATTTTCACTGATATGTCCCCTAGAGCAAGGAGCATAAAGGAAAGAAGAAACAAATGGGACTTCACCTAAATAAAAAGCTTCTGCACAACTAAAGAAAACATCAGCGAAATGAAAAGGGGACCAATCATATAGGAAAATCTATTTGCCAATAATACTTCAGACAAGAGTTTGATCTCCAAAATGTATAAAGAACTGACATGACTCCACACCAGGAAGACAAACAATACAATGGAAAAAATGGGCAAATTTGGCTAATGTGGCCCAGTGGATTGAGCATGGGTATGCAAACCAAGGAGATGCTGGTTCAATTCACAGTCAGGGCAGATGCCTGGGTTGTGGGCCAGGCACCCAATAGGGGGCACTCGAGAGGCAACCATACTTTGATGTTTTTCCCTCTCTTTCTCCCTGCCTTCCTCTCTGTAAAAATAGATAAATAAAATTGTTTCAAAAAAGGAAAAAAGGGCAAAGGACTTGAACAGACACTCTCCAAGTAGGACAGACAGAGAGCCCAGAGATATATGAAAGGATGCTCAGCATCACTAGCCAACAGAGAGATGCAAATTAAAACCACAATGAGATATCATTTCACACTGGTCAGAATGGCCATCATAACCAAATCAACAAACAACAAGTGTTGGAGAGGTTGTGGAGAAGAGGGAACCCTTGTACACCGTTGGTGGGAATGTAGACTGGTGCAGCCACTGTGGAAAACAGTATGGAATTTTCTCAGAAAACTAAAAATGATACTGCCTTTTTGACCTGGCAATTCCACTGCTGGTATTATAGACTTAGAATCCTAAAACAACAACTCAATAGAACCTATGCTCCCCAATGTTCATAGCAGCACAATTTACAATAGCCAAGTGTTGGAAGCAGCCTAAGTGTCCATCAGTAAATGAGTGGGTCCAAAAACTGTGGTACATTTACACAATGCAACACTATGCAGCAGAAAGAAAGAAGCTCCTACCCTTCATGACAGCATGGATGGAACTAGAGAGCATTATGCTAAGTAAAAGAAGCCAGGTGGTGAAAGACAAATACCATATGATCTCACCTGTAAGTGGGACCTAATCAACAAAACAAGCAAGCAAAAATATAACGAGATATTGAAATAAAGAACTGACAGTAAGCAGAGGGGAGAGGAAGAGGGGGATGGTGGGGGGAAGAAGAGGAAGATCCATCAAGGAACATGTATAAAGGACCTCTGGACAAAGCCAAAGTGGGGTAGAACTGAGGGTGGGAGGTGGGGGTCAGTGTGGTGGAGGAGAGCAGTGGGGGTAAAATGGAGACAAGTGTTCTTAAACAACAATAAAAAAACTTATTTTACACTTTAAAAAATATATATATCACTTAAAATAAGATTGCATACTAATAAATAGATTTTTTTCTTTTTTTAAGGAAACAGGGAAAAATTTTTGATTTAAAATATCAATCTTATTTCTGAAAAATACTCTGAACTTATAACAATAAAAAGAAACTTTGTCATTTAAAAAACAAGAGAAAATGATAGCAAAAGTAATAAAACCAGGCAGAAGGTCGACTGTTTTTCAGAGGAGTGTGCGTACGTGTTCTCATATAAGCACATAAATAATATCTAAACATTTGGTCTTGTGGTCGTGTGAGGTCTTTAGTACCAGCACATGAGTGAAGTCGAACAAAGTGCTGTGCAGAGTCCCCTTCCCACTGCTCCATATCCGGTGCTACTCTCACACCCCTGCTGATTACAGTGCAGGGCTGGAAGACAGCTGGGTGGTTGACCAAAGCTCCTAGGTGATAAGCTTTAGTGTTTCTGAGGAGAAGAAAGCTGTATAATTTACCCTAAGAAATTGACATTTTTCTGTTGATGGTTCAGCCAGGTAAGTTTAAAAAGAATTATCATGGAGATGAACACAAGTGTTGGGCGGGGTGGGGGGTGTTTGTGCTTAAAAAAAGTCAGTAGAGACAACAAAGAATCTATGAAAAAGAACCTGAATCTAGCATTTAACCCTTATAATATTTGTCTATTTTGTTCTAATTTATTTCTATCCTTAGAAAACCTTAAGGGTTCCTCCAGAAAAGCTATAACCCTCATCTTAATACTAGCCTTTCATCTTAGTCTCTCTGGTCCTGAAAACTTGTTTGGTCCAATCAGCACTGGTTCTGGATCCCTTCTCTGTCCCTGTATCATCCCTACATCCCTCAGTTTTCTTCCCATTGTCGATATTTATTTTCTGTCTGATGAAAACACTGAGTTCCTTTTTCCCCTGCACTCCTTCTTAAATTCAGTCACTAGAGCAAAACGCATTCAAGAGTTCACTAGGGGAAGTCTTCTAATAATCTAGAACCATGCCTATTGTTTCCAGCCTCCCATACCTCCTTCAGGAAGAAAGACGGAGATGAGATCAGGCCTGTGATCAGGCAGGGCTTCCTTCACTCCCTTGGGCTGCTGCTGCCAGATGAGGTTACCTCACTCAAAGCTCACACCTGACCCAGGAGAGAAGCTCCTCCCCATCGCAATCCTGTCTTTCATTCTCCACCAAGGGCCCAACATAGAGAGCAACCCTCCCCTGTACCCTAGGAAGTGATGGAGGTCACTTCTCCTAAAGAAAACCATGACCTGGGTCATGGTTCTCCTGTTTGCTGGCAGGAAAGAAGTGAAAGAAAAAATCATTTTAATTTGTATAGCTATCATCAAAAAATGCCTCTGGGATTCCATTTCTCACATTTTACATCATAATGAGTAATATACAAGATCACATCAGCTTCCCTTCTAATCACGGTGATAGCTTTGGTTCATCAAGTCTTCTTCAAGAAACCCAAAGAAATTGGTAAGTTTAAAAATGAGTGAAGTGATGGAGCTGGATACTTTTGGCACTGAAATTCTGAATAGAGCCCAGAAAACAGAGCATTTTAGTGTGTCTCTAAAGAAAGTAATTTCTACAGAAAGGATGTTCCAGCCTCCTTCTAACATCCCATCATTCGTTATCACATAAAAATTGTATTAACCCTAGGAATCAAGTAGGTAAGGACATGAGGTTATAGCCTCCAGAACCTCCAAGGTCCCCAAGCTCTAATTAAGGAAAAATGAATAAATAAATGGAAGATATTTAGACTGTGGAAAGGAAATTTTTGCAAGATGTGGTGCTTATTTTAATTTCAATATTTTAGTTTACATAATAAACTATTAATTTTGATGAGGTGTTTAACTGAGTGGATTAGTTAGGCAGAATTAGAACAAATTTGTGTGAATTGCAAACAGTTCAAATGTGGAACACCCTTCTTATGACTGTGATTATGATTAATGATTATACTGAAAACATATACACCCACAAGGGGGAGAGTGTTCTCTCATTTACTGGGGACCTCCTGGAACATGATCACAGGTGGGAAAAGTTACTGAGGGGAGAGCAGGACCAGACAAATGGTGGGAATCTGAGCTTTAGGGATGATTATTTCCTGCCCCTCACACTGCCAAGGATAATGCTTCATGGAGTTAATGCACGTTTCTGTTCGCCTACCTCTACCTCTCTTTAGTTCCCTGCTTTCAGAAGATGGTATCATCCTGCTTCCACGTGGTTTCCTGGCTGCGTTTCCATGCCCAGCAGGTGCCCTCTTTCTTGCAGGGGCCACTCAGGTAACTAACTGCTCTGTTTCTGCTTTGGGGCACACACAAAATAAAATAGTTAGTTAGAAAGGTTTCCCAAAATAAAATGAAGTATCTCATTCCATTCTTATCAAAAGGTACTTTGGGTTCTCAATTCATATACAGATCACAAGGGTTTAGCCACACTGAGCTGGAATGTACTCTTTTAAAAAGGAAATGACGAAAAGTTTTAAAAACACAGAGAAATTTTTTAAAAATCCATAGTTCTATGTCCTGAAATTTAAAGTTAAAATTATGTATATCGCTTTTCAAATTATACTATTTTAAAAAATGGATTACAGAAATATTGTATGTTATTTCACATTGCTCTAATACTGAGTAATTTCATCTGTCAGATAAATTAATGAGAATTACTAACTTTATATATATATATAAAGTGTATAAACTATATAAACTATAAAAAGTATATAAACTATATATATATAGTTTCAGTCTATGTTCACTTTTTAAATATATGGCCATGGAAATATATTGAGATTCAAAAATAGGTATGGGGATTGCCTGAGGGAAGGGCAGGGAAAGGGGGAAAAACAAGAAAAACTGTATTCACATTAACTATAACATACAACTAAAGAGAGTAATTTATAAAGTTATGCATCTGCACATACAGCAAAAATCCATGAGTGATAAACCTCTCTCTCCCTCTGTCTCTCTCTCTCTCTCTCAGGCATTTACTTGTCTTTTGTCAGATATTTAACTGGTTGTTCTTTTTCTGCTTTTTTGCAGACATTTCAATACAATTTTTACAATATACATTACTTTTTTCACTTAAGTGGTAACATATTATACATATTCTCTTTTATTTGTTAATTACAGTTGACATTCTAGATTATTTTATATTAGTTCCAGGTATATAGTAAGGTTATTAGACATGTGTATAATTTACAAAGCAGTCCCCCCAATAAGTCTAGGACTTTTGGCGCCATACACAGCTATTACAATATTACCCACTATATCCCCTATGCTGTACTCTGCATCCCAGTGACTAGTTAGTAACCACCAATTTGTACTTGTTAATACAAGTTTCACCTTTTCACCCAGCTCCCCAAACAACTCCCCTCTACTCTTTGCATCTATGAGACTGTTTCCCTTTAGTTTGTTTGTTTGTTTGTTTTGTTCTTTAGATTCCACCTATAAGTGAAACCATATGATATTTCTTTTCCTCTGACTGACTTATTTTACTTAGCATAATACCCTCTAGGTCCATCTACATTGTTGCAATATGTAAGTTTTTACTCCTTCTTATGCCTGAGCAATAATCCATTGCACGTGTGTACCACATCTTTTTAAAAATTTTGTTGGGGTGACATTGGTTGATAAAATTATATAGGTTTAGGGTATAAAATTCTATAATACTTCAATTGTGTATCTTATTGTGTGTTCACTACCCTAAGTCTCCTTCCATCACCATTTATCCCCCTTTACCCTCTTCTATACTCCCCCACCCCCTTTTTCCCCTGGTAATCATCATAATGTTGTTTGTGTCTATGAGTTTTTTGTTCTGTTTTGTTTTGTTTTTCTTAATCCCTATCAGTGTGTTCTCTGTATCTATGAGTCTGTTTCTGGGGGGAAGGTGTTCTTAGTTTATTTTGTTTATTAGTTTCCACATACATGTGAAATTATATGTTACTTTTTTCCTCTGGCTGGCTTGTTTCACCTAGCATAATACTCTTGAGATCCACTCATGCTGTTACAAAAGGTGAGATTTCCTTATCATTTATGGACAAGATGTATTTCATTGTGTAAATACTACAGCTTTTTTTATCCATTCATCTACTGATGGGCACTTGGGCTGCTTCCAAATCTTGGCTAATGCAAATAACTCTGCAAAGTCCACACCCAAATTTGTTGAAATTTCCCTATGAAAATATCCTTGATCTCTTTTCACTCTCTTTAGGCTACTATGAAATACTTGTTACATTTAATGAGGTCTTTGGATGCTTTTAAATATTTATATTCAAATCTCATTGTAGTACCTACACTGCACAAAGTTGCTGCAAGCACTGTACAAGAGTTACTGAAAGACCACAATGTAGGTAATACATGTTTAAGTTCTTGGGTGCCCCTATTCACAGCCCTTTTGTCCACCAGTGTGACAGCATAGATGGAACTGAGAGCTTTATGCTAAGTGGAATAAGCCAGGTGGTGAAAGACAAGTACCATATGATCTCACCTGGAAGTGGAACCTAATCAACGAAACAAACAACTGAGCAAAACAGAACCAGAGACATGGAAATAAAGAACAAACTGACTGATCTGAGGGGTGGGGGGAGGGGGATAATGGGAGATAAGGGGAAGGGGCAAATCAAGGAGCATGAATAGAGGACTCATGGGCACGGACAATGGGATGGGCATGGACTGTGCAGGCATGGGCTGGGGCAGGGGAGAGCAATGGGGGCGGGGTGGAAAGATGGGACAACTGTAACTGAACGATAATAAAAAAATAAAGAAAATTTCCACAATTAAATTCAATTTTTTAAAGATTTGCTATTTATGCATACACTTTTATTTGTATTATAGAAGAAATCTCAACACAACCGTGCTTATTCTTGGTAAAGGGATTAGGTATATTAGGGTAAAGGGCATCTTTCACTTTTTGCTTTGTATTTTTCTGTAATGTTAACTTTTCAAACAACATATATATTACTTTGACATTTTTATATATGTGGGGATTTATCGGGGTGGTGAACATAATAATTAGTCCATTTTTCCTCAATAGTTCTGTTTAAAAAAATAACACAAAGTATTCAGGATTAAAGTCCTAAGGAAGTTTGGGGAATGATGAAGGGGAAATGCGGACAATTGTAATTGAAAAACAATAAAGTAATGTTTAAAAAATCCTAAGGAAGTCAACAGGTAAATTTGGATTTTTCCTTTTTTCAATTTTAAAAAATTATTAAATTTATTGGCGTGACATTGCTTAATAAAATTACATATGTTTAAAGTGTACAATTAAAGAAGGCATCATCTGTATATTGCAATGTATGTTTACCACCCAAGTCAAATCTCATTCAGTCAGAAAAGTCAGGAACCATATGTGTAATTTAAAATTGAGAGCAAAAAATGAACAAACAAAACAAACAAAGACTCTTCTTTGCTTTTTAGCTATGTGCCATCTGTCTGCCCACCACTACCCTGGCTGTCTAGTATTCCCATACTCATTTTGGTATTGACTTTCTCCCACTTGGAGTTCTGTCCATTTCTGTTTCCCTAGCCTCCATTCTTTTCCATTCCTTCTTTTTCCATTTTATACCGTGCCTTCCCTATAAACATTGGCAATCTCCGTATTGCAGAGACTTCCCACAGTTTCATTAAGAAGTTGGTGGCATGAAGGGCACTAACCTCATAGGCATGTGGTAACTGTTTTATAAATATTACTGGAAAAAAATCCAAACTTAGAACCTCTGTCGGGTATTTCAAGTTTGAGGGTCCATTACTATGCAAGTGGCACTTCCCCAAATCATGAATAGGTAAGACTCCAAATTCACCAAATTCAGTGTCTCTATCCATTGTTCATTCAAAGTCTGTGTAATATATGATATCATTCATTGGTCAAGAGTGAACCTGATGGTCACACTTACACTGCCCTTGAATACACAGTCGAAGTGCTCCTACATATCTAAATATATTCCATAATATTTCCTGGCTTTAAAAATAAACTCCAAAGTAATAATTGTTCTTTATTTTTTGTATTTTAATGACATACTTATCAAATTGGCAGGCTTCAGTTCCCGTCAAATATTTTTGGAAGGATTTTGTGTCTTAAAGAAAGTTCAAATATATTTCTTAATCCTGAAAATTTTAAATGAAGAACACAGCTACTATTGTCCTGCTGTTAAAAAAAACAAAAACTAATGTAGTCATTCAAAGTTTAATATCCTTCTTTTCTGAAGACAATTTCAATTACTTTCTTGAGATTAATATATTAAATTTCATTTAGTTGTATTCAGTTCCATTCCTAAGAATAGAATTTAGGAATATATCCTAATGTGCAGAGCAGGTTTCATATCACTGGTGCAACAAAACAGTTTTGGACAGATGGGTGACTTTACTGTATGCTTCTTCACCACTGTTTAAGTACCTGTCTCATGTACGAATATACGTTTGCATTTTAATCTGAAAAAAATGATAGTTCAATGACCCAGGAACGACTGATATTGTGCATCCTAGAAGTTGTGTCCTAACTTCCTCATGGTTGTAACCTGATTAAGTTCTTGTTGCGTGAATTGCAGGGGAAGGTAAAACAACGTTGCCTCTGGTTGGGGAGATGTTTTTTTGGAACCTCGTGGTTCCAGTTATCACAAACGGTGGTCCGTTTGCACTCCAGAGTGAACTTTGTAAGGGGTTCCAATTTTCGTTCTACTCCATTCTCCAACTTGTACTTTCACTGGGAATAAATTGTTTATTTCTTCCTTTTACTTTTTAGGGGAAAGTGAACAGGAAAAAAAGAGGCAAATAGCAATAATATATTTCACTGTGTGCTTTGTCATTCTCTCATCTGCTTCTCGTAACCTTTCCCTCAACTCCCAAAAATCATCTTCCTTAACTCAAACCGAGGTATGTTTGTATATGATTTTGTCTCATTATCTTTCCTTTCCAGCTCAGGTTACCCACATTCATTTGCTGTCCTGTTTCTCTCATTATTACCTCTTTTGTTTGTCTTGTGGCAATCAAGGAGACACAGTCTTTTGTGAATAGAATCTTATTAATGAGTTATGTGCAAGTTTGGAAATTTTTAAAGTTTCTGACATGTAAGTTTTCTCCAAGAAAGTCTCATTTGATTTAGAACCCTCTTCACTGCCATATGATACTTCTTTTTTCTTCTTTTCATGTTATTTAATTTAGAAATGATGATATTTTCCTCACAGAATGGATATGAGGTAACATTATTTTTCTTTTTTTCTGTGAGAAAAATTGTACTAAAAATCATCTAAGTTTAGGAAGGCTATAATTTGGGAAATGGTGATGAGTTTTAATAGATGTTTTAGTCTAGCAAATACAAGGGAGATGGACACGGGACCACACCATAAATATGAAACCATGAAAGAGGCTTCCTCCAAGAATGTAGATCAAGTATATGCATACATAATAAATAAAAGTATGAATCTCTTACTATGTAAGGACTCACAAACACTGTCTTTTTACAAAATGTCTACTCTATAAATGAGTTAATCTCTTGAAATTTGTGTTAAAATTTTGGAAGGGACACTGACAAAGCCTAGAGTCTCATCTGAAAGAGCAGTCTTCTAATATTTTTCTCATGTAATTGTGACATTCTTTTAGTTCATTAACTCACTTTTTAAATTATGTTTCCTCCAAACATGAGTTAGTAATTAACATTTTTATTCCATTTACATTCTGTGCATTTATAAAAATGTCTGTTCTGACAAATTCTCTACTTATGTGTTTTTTTTTCATTTCATTGTTTATGCTCTTACATTTGTTCCCACTTTTTCTTCCTTTCCCCACCTACACCCAGCTCCACCCTCTACCATCTCCAAGCCAACCTCACATTGCTGTTTGTGACCATGGTTTGTGCATAAATGTTCTTTGGTTAATCTCTTGACCATCTTTCATCCTGCCCATCCCTCCTTTCCAGCAGCTATCAGTCTGCTTCATGGATTTAAGCTTCTGTTACTATTTTGTTGGTTAGTTTATTGTTTTCATTAAATTCCACATATAAGTGAGATCATGTGGCATTTTTCTTTCACTGACTGGCTTAATTCTCTTAGCATAATTTTCTCCTGGGCCAACCATGCTGTTGCAAAATGTGAGTTTCTTCTTTTTTAAGTGCTAGTGCTGCATACTATTCCAATCGTAAATGTACCACAGTTTTTTTAACCATTCATTTACTGATGGGCACTTAGGCTATTTCCAAATCTTGGCTATTGTAAATAGCTCTGCTATAAATATGGGAGTGCATATATTTCTTGTAATGGTGTTCCATTTCAGAATCCTTGGGATCTAGCCCCAGAAGTGGGATCACTGGGTCATGAGGAGGTTCCATTTTTAATTTAATGATACGCCATATTGTTTTCCACAGTGGCTGCACCAGACTACATTCCCACCAACAGTGCACTGGGGTTCCCTTTTCTCCACAACCTGGTCAACACTTGTTGTTTGTTGATCTATTGATGGTAGCCATTCTTACAGATGCCCTACTTACACCAGGTACAAAATAAACTCAAAATGGATAAAATACTGAAATGTAAGTCACAAAACCATAAAAATCCTAGATGAAAACATAGGGAGTGAAATCTCAGATATTCAAATAGAATTATTTTCGCCAATATATATCTCCTGAGGCACTGAAAACAAAGCAGAAAATACACAAATCAGACTACATCAAATTAAAAAAGCTTCAATACAGCTAACAAAACCATCAGCAAGATAAATAGGGAATTCTCTGTATGGGAGAACATTTTCACTAATGATACATCTAACAAGGGTTTGACTTTCAAAATATACAAAGCATTAATACAATTTAACACCATGAAGACAAACATCCTGATTAAGAAACAAGCAAAAGACCTGAAAAGACACTTGTCCAAAGAGAACATACAGAGGGCTCATAGACATGTAAAAAATGCTTAACATCACTAATCATCAGAGAAATGCAAATTAAAATTTCAATAAGATATCACCATACACCTGTCATAATGGCTACTTATAAGTATTTTTTGTTTTTTAATATTTTATTTATTATTTCTAGACAGAGGGGAAGGGAAGGACAAAGAGAAGGAGAGAAATATCAATGTGTGTTTGCCTCCCATGCGCCCCATACTGGGGACCTGGACCGCAACCCAGGCTTGTGCCCTGACTTAGAATAGAACCGGTGACCCTTTGGTTCCCAGGCCAGTGCTCAATCCACTAAGCCATACCAGCCAGGACCCTATAAGTAATTTAACAGGCAAAAGTCTTTGTCCTCTTTAGGTAGATTAGAAAATCAGAGAATGCAGATTTTCAATTTTTTTGTTAAATATATTTTATTGATTATGCTATTTCAGTAGTCCCATTTTTCCACCCTTTATTTCTCTCTGCCTGGCACCCCTCCTCCCACCAGCATTCTTCTCACCCTTAGATCATAGCCATGGGTAATACATATAAGGTCTTTACCTTCTACATTTCCTATACTATTCTTAACCTCTCTCTGTCTATTTTGTATCTACCATTTATGCTTCTTATTCCCCACTCTCCCTCCTCCCCCTCCCGCTGATAACCCTCCATGTGATCCCCATTTCTGTGACTCTGTTCCTGTTCTGGTTGTTTGCTTATTTTGTTTTTGGTTTTGTTTCTTTAGATTTAGTTGTTGATTTTCCTGTTCACAGTTTTGATCTTCTTTTTTTTTTCTTATGTAAGTTCCTTCAACTTTTCATATAATAAGGGCTTGGTGATGATGAACTCCTTTAACTTGACCTTAACTTAACTTGATCTGGGAAGCACTTCATCTGCCCTTCCATTCTAAATGATAGCTTTGCTAGGTAGAGTAATCTTGGATGCAGGTCCTTGCCTTTCATGACTTTGAGTACTTCTTTCCAGCCCCCTTTTGCCTGCAAGGTTTCTTTGGAGAAATCAGCCCATAGTCTTATTAGAATTCCTTTGTAGGTAACTCTCTTCTTTTCTCTTGCTGCTTTTGAGATTCTCTCCTTCTCTTTAATTTTGGCTAGTGTAATTATGATGTGCCTTTGTGTGTACTTCTTTGGGTCCAACTTCTTTGGGACTCTCTGGGCTTTCTGGACTTCCTGGAAGTCTATTTCCTTTGCCAGATTGGGGAAGTTCTCTTTCATTGTTTTTTTGAAATAAGTTTTCAAATTCTTGCTCTTCTACTTCTCCTTCTGGCACCCCTATGATTTAGATGTTGGAACAGTTAAAGTTTCCCTGGAGGTTCCAAAGCCTCTCCTCATTTTTTTGAATTCTTGTTTCTTCATTCTGTTCTGA